>VNJR01012334.1:0-186232 GCA_008042585.1 Drosophila punjabiensis | reverse complement strand
CTTTGACTATTTGCCTCTCGCTCAAATGCAGCACAAAGAAGAAATGAAGCAAAAAAGGAATCCGGAGAACAGTTGCCGATTTCTAGAAATTTCGCTGGCGCACTCATAACGGTTGTAAGAGCATGCAAAAAATAATAAGATAAACCCAAAATAAAAAGGGTTGCTGGTAAAATGTGTGTAAACAAAAAATGACCTGCGACCGATCAGTGCAACACCCAAAACGTTCTTGCAAAATACTCAATTACACCCTTTCGGCAGTGCTCGACCCTTTTAGCGTCCGGTTTCGGGTCAGATTTTAATAATTAGGCGAGCCCAATGCGGTAAATCCGCTTTTTGCCCGCTCACTGTACGTTTTAGTGTCCGTCAGCGAGACTAAATCGGCCATTTTACGAGGGACGCAATAGTTCCGAGTGTCCTCCGTTTAAGTGTCCGTTTTTGAGCATTTAGCGAACCTAATGCTGAAATTCCGATTCTTTGTCCGTATTTAATATTTTTAGCGGACATTTGTCGGATCCATCCGCTTAGGTCCGCTTCATTGTCTGCTGGGAAGTACTCACTGCAATAACATTGACGAACGTCGTTTTGCCCGAGAACTGCAGCCCCACCAGCGTCAGCTCCATCTCCTCTTTCCAGAAGATGCTCTTGAACCAGTCGAGGATCCTGTTGATGAGGGCCAACATCTTTGGGTCTAAACTTTGTTTTATTCGCGAAAAAAAAACGTTTAAAACGAGCGATAAATGGCGTTGCCGTGAAAAAACAACTGATTAGTGTGACCCTATAAGAGTACCTTAAAATTACCCCAACTTCAGCGAAAAATCGGGTTTTCTGCAACTGGTCACACTTGAGTTCGTAAGAACGTAAGCAAACTACGTAACTGCAGAAACAAATAAACAAAATGGTAAGTGTGCTGCATTTTAGCTAAATTATATTTAAAATGTCTAATAATTGTTAAATTTCAGGCGCGCAATGCGGAAAAGGCAATGTAAGTAGCTTAGGGACCCTAAAACATATGAAGTTTCAATTATAAATTTGCTTAATTTCGCCAGGACAACTTTGGCACGTTGGCGGGCCGCCAAAGAAGTGGAATCCGGCGAAAAGGAACGCCGACCGTATTTGGCCTCTGAATGCCACGACTTGCCGAGATGCGAAAAGTTCCGCCTGGAGATTATCCGAGAAATATCCAAGAAAGTGGCCCAAATACAAAATGGTACAAATCCGGCTTACACTTAACCGAAATTCGTAATAATGCTCGCTATTCCACAGCTGGTTTGGGTGAATTCCGCATCCGAGATCTCAATGATGAAATCAACAAGCTGCTGCGCGAGAAGCGGCATTGGGAGAACCAAATCTCTTCCCTGGGCGGTCCCCACTACCGACGCTATGGCCCCAAAATGTTCGATGCCGAAGGCCGTGAAGTTCCGGGCAACAGAGGCTACAAATACTTTGGCGCCGCCAAGGATTTGCCGGGCGTCAGGGAGCTCTTCGAACAGGATCCGCCACCGCCGCCTAGGAAATCTCGAGCCGAGCTAATGAAAGATATAGATGCCGAGTATTATGGTTACAGAGATGACGAGGACGGTGTACTTATACCCTTGGAGGAACGCATCGAACGGGCAGCTATCCTGAAAGCCGTACAGGAGTGGCGCGACAAGATGGCCAGGGATGGTCGCATCATCGATGATGAGGAGGAGGACGAGATATACCCGTTGTCGGGACCTGCTCGCGAAGCTGCCGAGGATGCCAAGGCAAGAGCCGCTGTCGAAGATCCGCACGGCCTGCTGGCACCCAAATTCACAGCCCACGTGCCCGTGCCCACGCAGCAAGATGTCCAGGAAGCTCTCCTCCGGAAACGAAAGCAAGAACTTCTGGAGAAATATGGCGGTGGGGCCAACTAAAGTCTAATAAACATTCTAAGTTTTATAGTTTGATATAAAACTACGACTTGTTCTTTCAGTTAAACGATCAGGGGATTAATATTTAATAAGGTAATGAAATAAATTCACTTTCGCTTAAGATCCTTATACCGAAAATATCCAGGGATCTACCTTTTAGGTAGCAACATCATTTTGTTTAACAAATTTCAAGGCACTTCAATGCGCTGTGGTCTCTTACGAGCTACAAAAATGCATCGACAGATGGGCATTAGAATTGGAATCGATCAAAATTGCGTCCACCACCACCGCCGCCATAGCCGCGGCCACCTCCTCTGCCGCCGCCGCCTCCAAAGCTGCCGCCACCTTCGGCAGCTCGTTTGTCCTTCATGGCCTTGAAGCGCCTGGCCATGTTATGCAGCTCCTCGGGCACCTCTTGGTTCGCCTCCTCAAGAATCTCAATTAGCTCCTTGGCCATGCCCCAGTCTTCGCGGGTAATAAAGCTAATGGAAGTGCCTTTCCTGCCGGCACGTCCTGTGCGTCCAACGCGGTGAACATACTCCTCAATGTTGCGCGGAAAATCGTAATTGATGACATGACTAATAAAAGAAAACTAATATATAAAAAAGGAGCTGGAATATTTACTAATCTTACGTGATGTCCTCGATATCCAGGCCACGCGAAGCCACGTCTGTGGCCACCAGAATGTGAACGGCGCCCGACTTGATGTCTGCTATGGCCTGCTCGCGATCGCTCTGATCTCGATTGCCGTGAATGCACTGTGTCACGAATCCATCCAGCGTCAAGTCACTGGACAGATCATCGGCACGAGCCTTGCGTCCACAAAATATGATAATCTTATCCGTTTCTGCCATTTGCCGGACGAACGATTTGATTGTACTAAACTTGTCCTTGTCGTCCTCCAGGAGTTCGATCACCTGCCTCACAGAATGCGTGGCCGCCAAATCGAGCGAGCCGACACACACCTGAATGGGATTCCTCATGTAGCTTTGAGCCATGCGTCGGACTCCCGGCGGCCAGGTAGCCGACGTCATTATAGTTTGGCGATCGGGACGAATGTCCAGCATCACCTTGCGGATCTGCGGCTCGAAGCCCATGTCCAGCATGCGATCCGCCTCATCGAGCACCAGATAGGTGATGCTGCTTACATCAATCACGTTGGCCTGCACCAGATCATTGAGCCGTCCTGGTGTGCAGATGATTATCTCGGCACCGCGCTCCACATCCGAGATCTGCATGCGACGATCGCCACCGCCATACACACAAACACTGAAAGTATTCAAAGGAAAATTTAGATAGTGATTTTTGATAGTTAAAAACTACAAACTCACGCTTTCATGTTGCGAAAGGAGTACTTCTTCACCTCCATCTCGATCTGTAGAGCCAACTCTCGTGTGGGCGCCAACACCAAAACATTGGCTCCACCCCTTTGACCCCTGGGAATGCTCTGGAACTCGGTGTGAATCATTCCCGGGAGCAAGAAGGCCAGCGTCTTGCCAGTGCCAGTTTGGGCAATGCCGATCATATCGTGACCCTTGAGGAGTATGGGCCAAGCCTGCGACTGGATGGGCGAAGGCTTCTCAAAGCCCTGCTTCTGGATCTCTCCAAGCAGTTCCGGATATTCGGCAAAGCATTGTTCGAAAGTCCACACGGGATTCGGAATGGGTTGAACAGTTTCCCCCTCTTTTGGTTCGAAAACGTGCGCCACAGTGATATTATTGTTTTCGGCGCGAATGCGCTTGATCTCGGATTCCGTAAGATTCGCCACCTCTGGTGCCTCCTTGTAAAAGTCCTTCGTCAGAGCTGGCAACTTGGCCCAGCGAGCCGCTGAAGCTGCTTCCTGTAAGATTTTTGGAATTAATTTCGAATTAACTTAATCTTAGGAATATCTTTGATCCGTTCTTACTCACCGAAGCCTTGTTTATAGCAGCCCAATCGATAGTGCCCGTGAGATCACTACTGTCATTATCATTCCTCGGCGGATTAAAGTTGTAGTTTCCCTTGGGTGTATCATAGCTGCTTCTACCTCTATTTCCGCCATAGTTATTGTCCCTGTCACGTCCACTGAAAGCGTCGTAGCTGGTCAGCTTGCGTACATAGTCTATGGCATCACTGACATCCTTCTGGTTGTTTCCCGAAATCTTGACGAGCTCCTCGCTCTTGTCCAAATCAACGCGAACGTTGTAGTCGTCTTGGATGCGGTTGATTGTCGATCCTCCTTTGCCGATAACCTTTCCCATCATATTCGTGGAGATGCTTACGGATTCGCAAAACTTTCCGTCATTTCGATCGGAACGTCCTCCGCCGCCGTAGCTATCACGTCGTCCTCCGCCGCCGTAGCTATCACGGCGTCCTCCTCCGTAATCATCACGGTTTTCGCGTCCTCTTCCTCCATAATCAGCCCGGTTTTCGCGTCCTCTTCCTCCATAATCATCACGGTTTTCGCGTCCTCTTCCTCCATAATCATCACGGTTTCCGCCTTTGCGTCCACCGTAATCACGTTCATCGCGTCTTCCGTAGTTTTCACGCTTTCTGTCGCCTCCGAAACTGCGCTCGTACTTCTCGTTCAACGTCGAGTAGATCTGGACAGGAGCTGGTTCCACATAATTTGGATCGTCCCAATCAAGTTCAGACATAGCTCAGCGTTTTTTATTTATACTTTTTTGTCGAGAGAAAAAAACCAAACACGTGAAAAATGCTGACTTTGCAAATGGATTCAAACGGTAAAATTCCTTTGCGCGTGTTGGTATTTGTGCCGCAAAAAGAAGCTTCTCAGCGAAAATGTCTCCCGAATTCAGGAAAGCTGCAAAACACCGAATTAAATTTGAATGTTATATATTTATATATATTTACTATATCACCAACTCTGTAAGTTTTTTTTTAAACCATTTTTCTGTCAGAAACGGAAGGAAAGAACAAATTTAAATTTTTTATATTTGTTTAAAGTTAAATTTGCATCTGGCAACACTGGTCAAAAGTTAGTCAAGTTTCCATCGAAATACAACCCTGCCTTTGAAGTATTCCTAAAAGCGGGTCGTTACGCTTATACAAATTTAACTTTAAACAAATATAAAAAATTTAAATTTAACGATACTAAATGCAGGATTCCCCCTTATTTCATATATTTGAAGGCTTGTTGCTTTTGAAATAGAACACCATCTCGGGAATTCATATTTATTATTAATATAAAATATTATTCATTCGATAATATTGTTCATAATTTCGATTCTTATCGGAAAATCGAATATATTTGCTTCATTTTTCCCCACTAAGCTCGTGTGGTGAAATTAGTTTTCCCCACAATAACTACCCTCCAGTGTTGTCAGCTCCAGAAATCTCCGTACTTTGCAGCACTATTCACCAGTTTGGCGGTTCCTTTTAAAAATTCAAGTGACAAAAAGACAGTTTGTTTGATTACTTTTATAATGTCCGTTTACTTAACACACGGGTTACACTTTTTGCGTGTATCTTAGCCTACAAGACTTACAAGCTAATTACTAATGAATCAAATCGCATTCATTATTCTCTCACGCGCACTCTCTTCATATAAATAACTAAAACTAAAAAACACAAACACAAGCTTTACTCTCTTCAAGAAGTTACTAAATTATATGCAGTGTGTAGTGTATAGGTGTGGGTGTGGGTGTGGCTATAGCGATTTGATAAAACTTACAACAGTTTTGATAAGATCTTTGCTGTGTGTATATATGGCGGAGTTTTCCTTATTTGTTTTTTGGGGAACGGGAAGTTTTATTTTGTGTGTGTGTGTGGCAAGTCAGCAGAAATAGTTGCAGTGCATTTTGGATTGGATTTTCATTGTTCTATGTGAAGATTTTAATATAGTTTATGTGTGTATAGGTATAGTTAAGATTCGCTTACAGACTAAATTTAAACTAAATTATCATATACGAGGTGTTCTTTCTTCTCAAACAATATTTTGCAGTTGGTTGTTTTGGATTACTTTAGGTATTGTTTTGTTTCTTGTGTTGTTTTGTTTTGTTTTCTTGGTTCAGGGTTTTAGGGTTTTGAAGAAATACATTACAAAAGCTCTTAAGAGTTATGAAAATAGTGCAAGCTGCAATTGGTATTCCTTTTTCCTTGTTGTTTTGTTATTTAGGTACGCTTGTATGTACAATTTGTGAATTTACATGATCCAAAAAGGTGGCTCAGTGTTAGATGTTTGATATATCGTTTAGCATCACCTTAGTTTATAGGAAGTATCAGACCGTTTTAGCTTTTATGATACGAACTGATATACTGTATGTCTCTGCGAAATGTAAGACAAGCCTCTTGTTTAAAAAAAAAAAAGAAAAACAATGTCGATGAAGATAAAATACGCTTTAAAACTTGAGGCTATTTTACTCCTCGTTTAGAACCGTACAGCATATCAATTCGATTCCAATCATCATGAATTCGGCCAAGGTCTGTACATTTTCTTTTTATTCACAGCTGCTTGGTGGCGGCTCCTCCGGGGGATCCTTTCTCAGTCCCTCGGGTTGGCCGCCAAATGGTTGTTCCTGCTCTCAGGCGCCTCTTCACAGACGGGCGTCGCCGGTATGGAGATGCAGGACATGGACTTTGGGATGGGTGACGCGGGCGCATAGCTGGACTCTAGATTTAGCCTCAACTTGGCGGGCGAATTCCGCTTGAATACGGCCAACTGTCGCGTGGGCGACAGCAGGCTTGGCTTGCTGATTGCGCAGGAAACGGATGAGCTGGTGGACAGCAGGGAGCAGATTCCGCTGCTGCTGCTGGTGGAACTGGGGGAATCGAGCTCCGAAATCGTGGAAGCCGCCGCCGAAGTGCTGGGCGCCTCGTCGTCGGGTGTTATGGGAGGTGAGGTTAGGCGCGAGGAGCAGTTACTGCCCGCCAGACTGCCGGCACCGCTATCCACATCGTCGTAGTCGTACACATCCTCGTCCATGGCCTCGCTGTCCGACTTGGATTTGCCACGATCCCGTTCCCGCTTCTCCTCGATCGCCTCCTGCTCCGGCTGTTCCACCAGTTGACTAGATGATGATGATGATGGGTGGTTGAGACCCACCGAAGTTACTCCACCCACGGACGGGGTACTGGGACTGTTGAGGTGCGGGGTGGCCGGTGCCAGGATGCCGCTTTTCCGCAGACTCTGCTCCAGCTCCAGCAGCTGGCCCATGAAGTTTAGATTGGGCGAGATGATCGGCCGGGCCACTTTCACCAGCTTGTAGGCCTCCAGCAGGGAGAGCGCCTTGTACCGCATGACGTAGGCGATGGCGATGGTGGCGCTGCGCGAGATCCCCGCGTGGCAGTGCAACAGCACCCGGGAACCCGTTTTCCGGGCATCCTCTGCAAAATAACAAGAAAAGAAAATCGTTTTAGTTGATTTTTCGAGGTTTGTAAAGTGGTGAATGGAAGGTGTTTGGGATGATAATAATTTCTAAATCATAATGGTTATGAATTTTAATCTTGTTTAGTACTCTTCGTTCCACATACCAAAATTAAAACCGATTTGTCAAGTATAATGTCACCAGACGTATTTTGAGTCTCTCCAATTGACTTCCTGTACGCGCCCGCCAAAAAGTATGCAACGTTCTTACAATATCTAATTATATGGCCCTCTCTAGGCTTTGATCATTTTACAGTTATGATTTTTCTGTTGCCTTGACAAATTAGGAAACATATTTAAAAAAAAAACCTAATTTCCAACCTTCGTCTTATATTTGTTCTTGCAAATATTAATACTTTTTCACTTTTCCTAGTCTTTGCTTTGTTTACTTTCTTGCTCTATCTAGCTATTTATATCTTACAATTTTTTTTTTGTGGTCATCTCTGTTGAGGGAGAAACTTTTTCGAATTTTGAATGTCGAACGTGGAAGCTTCGATTGCCTGCTCTCGCTGTTGCTGTTTGTTGTTGCTGTTGTTCGTTGTTGATATTGCCCTGTCGATAGTGCCCATGTATGGGTGAGTTGTACTTGATTGCTTGCCGCCTCTCCCGCTCTCTCTCTCGCGATGGCTCTCTCCCACCTCCGCCTCTGTCCCCCTGTCACCCTCTCTGCCGTCTTCGGCAACTCAACTGTGTGAATTTTGCTGGATGGATGAGTCATCATCACTGCCAGCAGCAGCAGCAGCAGCAACTGAGGCTTATTGACAGAACATTTTTATACCCTCGCACGCGCACACATACACAAGCTTATAATCGAGTGTGCACACTCGCACACACAACACACACACACGTGGGACACATTAACTCATAATTTACGTTGTTATTTTTGGGCAAAGATAAGCAAGCAGCGGCAGGAGGAAGAGGAAAAAGAGGAAGAGAGCCCAGAAGAATCCGCAGCATACGGCGCACTTTTTGTCCAAGGCTCACATAATCATATACAGTAGTAATTCGATAAGTGAACTTAGTTAAAAACTATGCAAAACAATATTTTAATAGTAAAAAAATATATCTAATGATTACAGTTACTTCATATGTATCTTAACTTTTCTTTTTTAATTAAGAAAAAAGGGAGTAAGAACCATCAATATCAAATTCTCTCTCAAATATTCTTAATATCCAAAACCTCTTTCAGATACGGTTTTCAGTATTATAGAAGTACAACTGTAGCCTTATTAAGCCACCACAAAAAAAAAAAATTAAGCACTATCTTATCGTACAGGAATTGGTTGTGGTGTGATTTCGGTTTGGTGGTGGGCTGAGCACACACAGTGGTACCCATAAGGTGGACTGTTACGGGGGGGATGGATGGACGGAAGGATGGATGGATGGATGGTTGGGGCCGGCAGGCAGCCTTTCCTAATCGATGCTTACTCATAAGGCAAACAAAGCAACACTTGTCTGATTTCCAAACAGTTGATAACCGAGGCCAGTCGGGCAGAAGCGAAGCCTTGTTGTTAGTCACCAGGCGCCCCAGTACCCGTAGTACCCCTTTCTATAGTACTATATAATATATATATATATATAAATATGTACATATATATGGCCAAAGGAGGTGATATCAGCGATAAACTTGGAAGGCGCGTGGTGTAACCCACTCGCAATTGCAGCCATATTGACAGCCTAGCAGCCTTCACTCCCCCTTTTTTTTTCACCCAAACCCTTTTCAAGTGGAGCGATAGCGCCCGCTGTGTTTGATTTATCAATGAATGGGTGCAAAGTAGACAGCGATAAGGATGATGGTATATTCTACCACCCGGCCCCACACACCGATACACCGATTTCACAAATTTCGACTACAATTATGAATTGCAGTTTACACACTACAACACAGTCAAGTGAAATCAAATCGAGTTAACGCTATCGCTGCTCGGTATGACGATGATATGGCAACTATAACCGTGCCTTTGGGAAAAACCATCATAAATAATCAACTACCAGTCGATGATAACCGATAAACGTTGAAAATGGAGGTTGTTACTGAGTGCTAGAGCACCTGAGGTAAATACGTCAGAGCCCCCAAAATGGGTTCTTGCCTCAGAGACACAAATACACTGGTCAAAAATCCCCCTTAGTAGAAAGCAATTTGTCAAGGTATTAAATCTTAAGAAGGGGCTTCCCATAACCTAAGACATGATACAAACGCAGAAGGTTTCGGAGAAGTAAGAACTAGCACAAAGTGTGCTTGTACCATTGAATCAAAAGGTAGCCAGCCAACTTTAATCATCATCTGTATCTGAATTATTAAAGATCCCTGAACATTTCTCTGAGTGTCACAACCGAGGGGTTTAAAAGAAACAAATAAAGAGATGACCAATCTATAAGGTGGGCCAAAAATAGACTCATATGATCGGGGGGGAGGCCCAAGGAGGCCGACGCCTAGATAAAGAAAGATGGTCATTAAGCGTACAATGGCAGACAATTGGTCACCGTCCTCGTCCCCGTCTCTTTTCCGTTCCGTTCCGTTCCCCAACCATTCCATTCCCATTCGCACGGCGCTCATAAATCCTCTTAGTTAATGACCCCGTCGCTCAGACAGTTAAAATCGCGCATAAAACGCGCCGTAAACACCACACACACCATATGATATGATACGATATGATATGACTCATATGGCTAGAAGAGGCCAAGAATACACGAGGGGCAAGTATAATAAAGGAAGGGGCCCCCGGAGTTTCGCAAAAAGTCTCCCAAGAAGTAGCTGTTAATAATGAATGAATTTCGCAAAAGTCTAGTTTGAGTCACTCAGAAGTTTAACTAGTTAATTGAGCTCCTTTGTGGCAAGTTTATTTCAGAATCTATATTCACTATAAAAACTTAAGTTCTTAAATTGTAAGCCTTAAAATAGTCACAACTCCGGTTTGAAGTAAGCCCCGCTTTCTCCAGTTTATTTTACACCAGAAAGTCGTTCTCATCAAGCTAATCTGTGTTATTTTTTCGACGCTTATGACAGTTTTAATGAAACCGTTAATCATGGCTATATCTAGAAAGCCAACAATTATTTGTTTGTTTGCTTCTCTGTTATTTTTTTGCATATTTCTGTGTGTTGTTTCGTTCAGAGAAAACGGAACTCGAAGATAACTCTATGCTCGGAGAGGGGACTTTTTGCCGGATTATTGGGAAGCGAAGCTTAGGTAATTGTTTATTGTTCGTGACAAATATGCGGCCATATATGTTGCGGCTGAGACTGCGACTTCGACTGGTAATGGATATGGAAATGTAAGTCTGGACGGAGGATTAGTAATCGCCAATACTTGCGATACTTATGACTAAACGGACCCAGTTCACCGGGGCGCGCATTTTCCGGCGATGAGTGTGGATGAGTGATAGATCCCGAATCGTGTCTATAATGGGGCAGTCCACGATTCAACCATTCCACACACAGGGCCGGCAGAGCGTCGTGACTCCATTTAGGGGGCGCGATGCGTAATGCCAACTTTGGGTAGTCACCTCCCCATCCCGGTGCCCCCAATGAATGGATGATTAAGTGCAACAGTAGCGATGTTTTCTTTTTTTTTATTGTTGTCGTCGGGCCCCCGAATGCGTCATCTGGTGATTTGGGCTCAGAAGTGGGCCAAGTGGCAGACAACTGTCTGACAGCTGCGATGCGTTGGGATGGTAACGAATCGTATGTCTATATGGGTGCATGGTGTTTCGGTTAAGTATCTCCTTCGTCTGGCCAGACTGTGATGACTGCCTGTCGCGACGTTCTCGGTTCTTGTTCTCAATGTCCGATTGCCCAATGCATCATTTTCACTTTTTCACTTGATGATTAAGCCCCGGATCTGGGATCTGGACTCTCTCGATTGTCGGTTGTCGGTTCCCGGACCTAAGGGTCAACTTCAAAGTGTCCCCGGGGGCGCGAAACTCTCGCCACTCCTCTGAGTCATGGCCAGAAACAGAAACGGCAACAGAATCGGAATCGGAATCAAAAACAGAAACTGAAACTGAAATAACCACCGAGAGAGTACGTGGAACATGATATATAAATGAGAGTGCTTGTAAGTTGTACAGTAATGGTCAGGGTAATAGTCACACAGGATCGTGAATATAGAAAAAGGATCCTGAACATGTTATATTATCTATTTACGAAATGGTATCGATACAATGATTTAAAACTCTAGAATAAAGACTATTTTCACAAGACAATGCGGTGCAATGGAGAGTCCTTTTTCTTAACCTGCTATAACTACTATTTTCATGGTTCTAACTGTTTTTACCCCAACCCTGTTGTCAAGCAACAACAAGTAGTTTTGTTTATTTTCAAAATATTTAATTACTTTCGGAGACCGACTGTTTATCATTAAGAATGCCCGCTTACTCATGCGTGTTTCTGATTCAGTCCGAGGCACCGACAATGAGAGAAAGAGACGGACAGAGTGTGAGTCTGAGTGCGGCAGGTGCCGCCAGGACACTTTAATGGCGATAAGACGCCGCTGAATCATACGAGACAAAGAGAGCGGGATGAGAGCCGAGCACAGAGGTGGGGAAGTGGGTGAGAGGGGGCTCTCAACTTGACCTTCAACTTGGCGAAGCTCGACTTTGACGTGTCGAGTCATGCGGAAACAACAAAAGCTCAAAAGGCTGCCTGGCCTGCACTTTGAAGTCGCCTTCAACTTGGCGGATGGCTCAGGGCTCTCCTCGAGTGATTCATAAAGAGCATGCGCAGCGTCAGAAAAAATAAGCAACAATCGAAATGTTTCATAAACAAATTGCGCGCGCAAAAAAAATAAGAAGGAAAATAAAGTGCGCGGGCGCAAAAGTCTTCAAAAGGGAGGCAATAATGAATAAGTACACTGGAAACTATACAAAATGAAATAAACAATATTAAACAAATTAAATTTTATAATAATAACAGATTCATAAGTACTTTAGAATATCCTGATCATTCTTTACTTTTCAATTAACTTTACAAAATTGAACGTTGATCGTGTTCAAGTAATGGTAATTTCTCCAGGTGTATCAAGATAAAAGAAGGAAGTGTGGACGTGGGCGTGGTTCCCTGTAAAATGATTAAGTGCTTTATAATTTCGCATTTCTCATGCGCCCGGCACGAGAGAAAAGAAAAATAAATAAATACGAAAAAAAAAAAAAAAGAATCCGAAGTCGCAACGCAAATTTGAAATTCGAAATTCCTGTGCGAAGATTTTCAGTTTATTTAGCTCGCTTGGTTTTTGCATTTTATAAATAGCCGGCTGACGAATATTGAAATTATGTGCACGGGGGCCAACAAAAATGTCACCTCGAGGTTTTTTGGTTCTTTCAGTTTTTGTTGTCTGCCAACGGATTTTCGATTACTCATTAGTCGCAGGACTGTTCGAGTTGTCTCTTTTGCACGTACACTGAATGGCTATCTACACAGGTACAGCAGTGGTCAAAAATATAAGTCTTCTTGTAGGAGGAAATGTAGGGAACTTTTTAATAATAATTATTAGGTACAATAATGTAGTAAATAATGGTATTTTGTAAAGTAAAAAATTTTAAATTTGAATTTAAATTTTTGTAAATATAAATTTTCTTTTTGAATATTCATCTGTAGAAATATTATCGTTTAAAATACAACACAAATATTTAAAAAAGTATAGTAAACATTCTATATTTCTAACCGCAACTGTGCTCGCTATGTATTTGTACATATGCATTCATAGTTTTATCTAATCGGCCTTTCAACTGAATGTGTGTACTATATAGAATGTTGGTATCACCAAATGTTCTCGAGGGGCCTCCGTTTTTTTTTCAGTTTACTTAGCTGCTTCTGCGCCAGTGTGTGCACAACCCGTACCCGTACCCGTACTCGTATTCGTATTCGTAAGTGTACCCGTACCGGTGCCCCCAAACGTAACCCGTAACCGACGAGTATATTGTATGCTCCCCGTTTAGATTAAGTTAGTTTGTCAAAGAGGCCTTCTGCTCCGTTGCTGGCAGATAAAAGCTGATGGCCTGCTAACTGATAACGTGATAGCTTGGCGCACAAATAATAGGCGCTATATGGGTACAGTCAGCACAGACACCGTGGCGATAACTTGACAAATTGATTAGGCGGGGCGGGGCGCTCTATTGATAACGAAGGATGGAAAGGCCGATACAGTGAAAGTTCAACGGAGAGTATTCGAAATTGAACAAGAAAATTCCGTTTATTTACCTTGGTGGTTCTTTTCTTGTTTCCTTGGCCTTATTTAGACAGCAAGTATATTTGTTTATGATTATGGCCTTCCTAAATTAGGTATTTATTTTTATTTTAAATCCTAAAATTTTTAATGTTTACAAAAGCCGAAATACATTTTTGGTTTTTGTATGCTTTATCTTTGAAGGTGTATTTTTATACATTTTTCTTTTAAGAACTTTGATACTTGTATAATCATCTCTTTGACATAAAAGCATATTTTTAGTATGTTTTCAAGATAATGTAAATGTAAATAATATTTTGTGGTAAATATTTAGGTTTGCTTGTATGCACTTATTAAAATACAATAAAGTCTTATAACCGTGAATCCTTGTTATGATCACTGAAGTATTTCAAAGTGAATCCAAGAGTGATACCGTTTGATTTCCTGACAATTGAGTCTTTGATTGCTTTCTAGGCCAAGTGGCTTGGGCCACAGTTTATCATTCATGTTAATGACACAGCATAATGACATTAGCATTATCCGACAACTACAACGGCAATAACAACAACCTCGAACTCTGCCGCCGCCTAATGAGCCTCTGTCGCTGCTGTGGCCTCTGCCGACGTTGAGCTCATTTCAAGCTTTGCTTCACATAGCGGTGCTTCCTCCTTGCCCCCTCCGCCACCTAACCCACCCGCTCACACAAAGTGCTGTTATGATGAATGGAAACGAAACGCAGCGCAACACAACAATGAGAAATCATAAGAAGAAGTAGCATAATACAGGCGAAATAAAACAATAATAATAGGCATAAGGTGACGACGGCAAACCAAAAACGAATGCGCAAAAGGCACAGCACACAGCAAACCAAACACAAACACAAACCGAGAAATAAAATCATGACTCATGCACTCAGTACGAAATACATATACTTTTCTCCTCCTCCTGCTTTACTCCTCCTCTCCGTTACTTCGTGCCTGAGTACTAATGTGTTTCTGTGCGGGTGTGAGTGAGCGTGAGGGAGAAGGGGAAAGCATTTATAAAAATAATACTTGAGGTGAAGAGAGATGGGGAGAGGAGGCAACTGTAGTGGGTGGTGGAAAAAATAAAAAGAGACGAGCAAAAAGGAAGCTGCTGATCTGACAGATGCAACAAAAGGAAGACAGGGAAAGACAGACCCAAAGAGAGGGGCAAAGATCCATACAAAGCAGCTGTTGCTCACGCACCTGACATCCGCACCAACCGTCGAGGCCGTACGCACAAGGATAACCCACAAAGCAAAAAAAAAAAAGAAAAGAACCATACAAACGATGACTCATGAACAGGAACCGAAAATGTTTACAAAAATAGAACATATGCCAAAAAGAAACGCGCAGCGACCGAGCGAGTGAGAGAAGAGAGGGGTGAAATGTGCCGTTGGCGGCGCAATAAATAGCAACAATAAGAAGCCAGCAGAAAAATCGATGCTGCTTTCCCGCTCACCCTCCCACTACCGCCTCCCACTCTCGCGCCGTCTCGCTCTCTGTGTTCCACATTGCATTGTGAACGAACAAAACGGAATGGCGATGACTCATCGCCGTGGCACAGTGGTGGCCGAAAAATGTTTAACAGTCGCGCCGGGCGCGCAGGAATCGAAGCGAGCCCGAGGACACAACCCTTATCAGAAAGGACGTTTGCGGTTGGTTAGCGTTTTGTTGTTCTTGTTAGCTGCCCGGGCAATCTGCATAAAGTTTCCATTACCCGGGCAAACTTGTGTGCACCGCGAAAACTTAAGGCCAATTACTGAATTTAAACCGAATTCTTGAGATAAACAAAAACTAATTAATTCTTGAATTAATTAAAATAATCTTTTTTTTACAAAACAAGGTTTTGAAGAAGCTTCGAAAAATTATGTACAACTGTTTGCACCTTCGAAATTGCGATTTAATCCTGTTAATATAACTCGTTTTTTTTCAGTGCAGCCTGGTCTATTATGCAAAGCAAACCAAAGCAAAGCGAGTAAAAGCAAAGAGAGCAGAAAGGAAAAGCCAAGCGCAGGAGCAGCGACGTCATAGTCGCCGAAGCCGAAGTCGCAACACAGTAACGGCACTAAAAGGCAGCAACAGCAACAACAGCTGTGACGACGACGCTGCCGCCATGCTGTCTGCCAACGCCAGCACGCAACAGCAACAACAATGCGGCGGCAAATGGACGAGAAGGAGACAGAAGGAACGTGGATAAGCGTAGGAGCAGCAACAACAATAGCCCTGAAGAGGAAGAAGGAAGGAGCAATGCTCCCTCACCCTCACACCCTTCTAATTGCTTCTGTGGGTGCGAGAGAAAGAGAGAGAGAGGGAGTCTTTGGTTTGAGTCTGCAAGGAAATCCCTAGGGATTAGGGATTAAATAATAGGACATTTTATTTTAATTCTTGAAAAATCTATTCTTTATCCTAGTTTAAGTCAAGATATAACAAGCTTTACTCCATTGGCTTCAGTGGATTTTGTAGTAAGTAAAATGACAAAATTTCAGAAAATACCATTTCAAATTACATAACATGAATCCGCTATAATAAATTCTGTATTAATAATATTCCTAATAATTGTAAAGCATTCCTTTTTTTTGTGACAAACATTGTTGAAGATTAATTTTATCTTTTTTTACATATAAACAAACACGAATTGTTTACCCATTTCATTAAGATTTACTAGTCTGATAAATTAATTTATTTATCTGCTGTAAATATTTGTAAAATTTCACAAGAATCTAGATTCTAGAATAAAGCCCTAATAAAACGGAATGAATAATATCGTAAAGTATTCTTATCTGCTTCTGATATGTTTATTCTTTCTTATCAACCATTTATAGACCTAAAACTAAAAACATTTTAATTTGAAAATACAAAAATTTTTGTGTTTACTTCAAAATTCTTTTGAAATGATTAATTTGTAAATCAGTAGTTATCATTTTGATAGTATTTCTGGTAAAATTATAGAACAAAGACCTTTAAAAAGAAAGGAAACATTAAATAGGAAATTTAAGATAAAATGCAGTTATTCTTACTAGAAACTGCTTATTGGGTCAAAGACATTTAAAATTAACTAAAATTTTTTTTTTGAAACCAAATCTCATACGTGATAGATCTTAATTTTAACAGAAAATCACTATCGTGTAGAACAAAGAATACCACTTTCCAAGAGACACCTATTTTGGAGGTCGCCAAACCGCCCACTCGGGTTTTCTCGCGCGCTTGTTTTAAATGAAATATTTGCACTACTTAAATCAGAGACGCTAAAAAAACATTAATAATACTGCTCGTCCACACGTGCCAAGATATTAGCTGCTGGTTATAAAAAAAAAAAAGAGTACAAAACAAAAATACTTGATGAACAGCTTTGGACATAGAAAATGGAAATGGAAAAATGCGATTGACGTCAGCATTATATTCCACGGCTAAAGCAAGCTATAGCCCTCGCCGCACGTCTCGTTCCTCGTTCTTTTTCTAGTCGCCCGTGTGTACATATTATTATTTTCATTTAAAATTAACAAAAGTATAGTGTGTTTGCTTGTGTGGGAAAAGCGCTGAAGGCAGCACAAAATGCCAAGAGCACAAAGCCCCAAAAAAAAAGGGGCAAACAAAAAAGTCAATAACGAATTTTCCAGCCACACGAAAGAAAGGGAAGTGGAAGCCAGACCAAAGCAAAGCCGTTATGCAAAAATAACAAAAAATTCACAAATGACCGCTGAAAAAGCCCGCCGCCAGGCATCCAATAACAAGTCACGTTTAGCAATCGCCAATCGCAAATCGTAACCAAAGATGATGACTAAGCGTAACTCGGATTCGGATTCTCAGACTCAGTTCGGGGAGCCCTAGGTTCCACAGAATTTCGTATTATTATTATTACCTTTTTCCAAGCAAAAACAAGATAATTTAGTCTAGCCTTATCTTTGGCAAATATTTGGGAAATTTCATCAAGTTTGAAAGACATTTCTCTATATTTGAGAACTGCGAAATATCTGTAATGTTTGTCATACACACTTGGAATTTTTCAGAGGAAAACTTGTCCTTATCTTATTGTCGTAGTTATGCTATTATAATTAATTTATCTTTAAAATTTCCAAGAAAATATAATGAAATTATTTGATCAAATCTCGAAAAGCTAATAGGGTTTTAATGATACGTTTTAATTGAACTAGGAGAACTTTTACCATTTATTTGCTTTATAATCCAATTATTTTTCAGAAACTCTTCTAGCCTGTATTCTCTAAATTAGTTAAGGATGTGATATCATCCACAGTAACAATATAATATCCAATAAAATTACTATGATGTGATGATTGAGGAAATACCCAGTTTGATAAAAATTGATTTTGCTGCGTTTTACTATGTATTATATCTGATATATATTCTTTGGGACACTTACCGATAAAGTCGAAGGCCTCCTGGAAGTACTGCTTGATGTTCTGATGGGGCGTATCGCTGGCAGGTATTTGCATATACTTGAGGCCCTGCAGATGACTCTCGTTGGGACTTTGGCAGGTAACATTTAGCACACAGTTGGCGCCCACGCTGCTGGGATCGTCGGCATCGCGGCCATTGCCCAGTAATAGATGCGGGAAAACGGGCGAGGCGGGATGTGTTTCTATATCTGCAAGATACATGCGGATTGGATCATTAGTTTTTATGAGTAAATAATGGAAAAGTTCTGGCCCATTGTCGGATTGCGATCTTTCGCTCTGTATCTCTCTCTCTCTCTCTTGGGGCAGAGGTTTTAGATGGAAGTTTGCCAATTCGCGATGTCATGCAACAAAAGAGTCTGGCCTGGCCTGGCCTGGGCCTGGGCCTGGCAGATGATGATCATCATCATCGCCTGGCCCTGTTTTCTGTATCTGTATCTATTGTTGTGTACAATGTCTAAATTTTGCTACAACAAATTGTTTATTTTTTTCTCCCCTCCGCAGGCGTTTTCATTTCGTTTCGTTTCGTTTCGTTTCGATTCGTCTGCTGGGGCTCTACGCGACTCTGTGGCTGTTGCATGAGTCATGCCACACACAGAGAGGCATACGGAATAGTATAGTCTCAGTTCAGTTCGGTTCAGTTGGGTTCAGTTTTATTGGCAGTGGGCGAAGTCAAAGGGAGGGAGGGACGTCCAGAGGGGCTGGGGTGGCGGCTTCACGTTGCCTCATGGCCGAGTTCCCCGAGTTCGTAGCACTCTCAATGAGCCGCGCAATTGTTTCTGCTTCCCTCTCTCTATGTGTGAGTGTGTGTGTATATCTATAATTGTGCACTGTCCAACTACACTCCCAAAAAAGCACTAAACAAAAGCTAATTTAACTATTTTCTATGATTGATAAATTTGGTAACCCAAAATTAAAGAGATTGTAAAGCAAGAAGTGGGCTAAGAATGGAAATAAGCTTAATAAATATCATGATCATTTGATAATTATTAAGTTATTCTCAGAGTGTAATGCTTAGATTGAATAGCAAGTCTCAGGGCCCAGCATATGCCCTGCGGTTTTGGCCATAGCCACCTACCCCTTCTCTTGCTTCATCGATTATTTGTCATTGGCTTGCGTGTTAATTGATAGCACTCAGAGCCATGGCAACTCCGACGTCGTGTATTTATATATACATACATATATTTTTTGGGCCGACTGCACTTTGTGGGTCACACGGAAATCACTTGCATTAGTCATCGACAACGATCGCAGTGGTGGGGAACACACGTTGGAACCTTACACGTAAAGATGATTGTCATTGCGGCATTTACGCAAGCCAACACTGATAGTACAAATAGTACTATATACATATATATATTTGAATATACAAATATATGACGCTGTATAGTACAAATGCAATTAACAAATTTCATAAATATTTCCACAGTGAATCACTTGGCGTTTTGGGTAAACAGGAATCACGAGTGTCTACTAACAAAAATTGTAATGGAGAAGGGTGATGATAAAGTCGGCATAGCCATACAGTAATTGTTCGCTAATTAGTCTCCTCAAGGGTATTTCCAATTTACACATAAATTATTATTATTTTTTTGGGGTTTCCTTTGATATTGCATTGACCTTATGACTAGCTTTGGGTGACGAACTTTTAATGGAGTTGTGGAGTGACTCATGTGGGCCTATTACGATTATTTGCAAATAGATTTATAATCGAAATAGTGAGGAAAACTTAAGGAAATATACTTATTTCAATTATACTGATTAATGCAATCTACAAGGTCCCCATTCATCCTGATCCATTCGAGATAGAGCTTAGAAATAATGTGTTTTAAATTGATTAGTCCTCCTGCAAACTGCTGAGTTATTTATAAAATGTTAATAGATCCGCTTAACAATATAGAATTACTAGAAACCAATATCACGGTGTGATCACAAGTCTATCAGGTGGAAAAAAGTATCAAGTTGAGAGATTAAGTGTACCCGCATCAGACTCAACGTCAGTTGGTAAATATGAGTAATATGCAAAAGTTCGCCCCGAGAGTTTGACATTGAAAATTTCACTGTATTACACCCGGTGTTGTTGTTGTTGTTGTTGTTATTATTACTCTCTTGTTTTGCATGTGTTTCGCTGCTCTTCGCATACTTTTCATACACATGTATACAGACAGACAGACAGACACACATATTCACTCGATTTCGTAACGTGCAAAAATAAGCGCGAGCGATTTATCTCACAGCACGTGCCGAAGCAAAAACAAAATTGTTTGTTTTTAATGTTAAAGCCGAGCTCAGACGAGAGTGCGGTGAAGTGAAGTGGGAAAGAGGCAAAATGACGGAAAGAATTGTACGACAATCCGAGACAATTTATCGCCATGTATTACTATCAAGCGGGGGGGGAAAAGGGGGAAAAGAACTTAGGCCGAGTAGGAAATGAAATGCAATGATAAGCACAAACAGCACTCTACATGCAGCAATGCAACAGCAGAGCAAACAGACGAGAGATTGCTCGATCTGGAATAGATATGGTGTTGCTTCGGTTCCGCTCTCGATCGAAATAGTGAACTCAAGTAACTTGGTTGATAAGAGAACAAGACTGACCGTTCTTGGTATGCAAACTCCTATGAATCATGAAACAATATTTCCGGTTACCACCGAAAACTAAAGATTTCACCATTATTTTAGGAATATATTTCCGATACATCAAATATTTGCAAAAAATCTCTAGGAATTGCACATTCTATAAAAATTCGTAATAATTTCATATATATATTAATTTTCCAGGAATTTTATCTTCTTAAAATTCTTACCTCATTGTTATGAAATTGGAAATTATATATTTAGTTTGCTACTATAAAATATTATTAGAAAATAAACCCTACTTGAGTTTAAACCAATAACTTTAATGATCATATCTCTCTCCTAGTTCGAATAAAAATGATTAGCTCACCAGATTCCAAAATACACCCAAAAATATATTGGGAATTCCCAAAAATATTTGCCTTTCCTTTGTGATAACTCTAAAACTTTTGCAGACATAACCGCATATTTTGGCCAAACTGAGTCAGAGACCTTTTGTGAAACCCGTCTAGAGATCGCATAGCTCCGGCTGAGGGTTCCCCATATTACATATTTCATATGGCTTTCACTTACCGTAGACCGCCGGACTGGAGCAGCTGCGGGTCAGCAGCGGCGTCCGTCCGCCGCTGCCGTTCATTGCCATGGAGGATGACGTCGTCGATGTCACTTGCTGCTGTTGATCGTCACATGCCAGATTCTCCCTGGACCGCTTGTTGGGATAGTCCTTCTGATTGGCTGCAAAAAGACGACACAGAGGCACACACAGAAAATACGCATATTAATACGGCGATTTAAAAACTGATTATAATTGGCGGTTAGCGATTTGCTTAATTTTATATACCCCATGATGTCAGCAGTGCGAAAAACTTGTCGCGCCAGGTCCGCTCGAATAAACCGCAAAAATGTTTCGCTTTAGCTTCGATTGCCGCCGCCTGCCAGAACTGACGTAAGACATTTATTTCGGCTCTGGGGAGTTGTTGCCTGATTAGCAGCGGTACGAATGCAAAGCCAAAGTTTTCCACATTCATTCGGGAACTTAATAACTCGCTTATCACAATGAGGGGGCACAATTAGAAAACGCTTTGTAAGCGCAAATACTAAATTACGTTGATAAAACGTAAACAAAATGTAGTAAAGCCTAGAATTGTATTTGAAACTATACTTCTTAAATAGAAATAATTTTTTTAAATAACACTTTGAGTCTTTTAATTAAGGTTTATAAATTCTGAGATCTTTAAAATGATAAATGATCGTAATTTTGGTTAATGTAAAAGGAACTTGGTAATAAAATGTTCTCATACTATACTTTTTTATATAATTAAGTCTGTATAATGACGAACAGTAAAATCTTAAGCTATTCCTTCAAGCTCCTTTCATATTTTGATTGAAATTCAAGACCCAGTGTATCAACTATAATTGCGATAAGATAAGTTGCAAATGTTTTGTGACACTTTTGAGCAACTTCTCTGTGTGCATGAAAGGGGTCTTAGGAGGTTGAAGGACTGGACTTTATCAGCTGCTGTACGCTGTACGCTTCGAATGTAGTGTCTTTATATGCTGGCAGGGCAAAGCCGAGGCGAAAAGCAAAACAACTTGGAGTGAACTACGGGGGAACTAATTCGCTGTTATCAGCCGCCAGGCGACCTCAAAAGCCAAAAAACAACACAGAAAAAAGCAACAGCCACAAAAAAAATACAACCAACTTTTCACCGCGGGCAGGAAACGTTGGCTCAATTATTTTGTTTCTCTTTTTTTCGCTAGTAAAACAAGTAAAATCGCATGCCAATAGTGCATTGCACACGCACAGGGGCGGCGGTGGTCTGGAGTGTGTGGGTTTTAAAGGGGTCTCTTCGGACTTCGGAGAGGAATAACAAAAAATGGAAAGGGGGAAGTGTGAATTAATATGCAGCAGTGTAGCCTTGTTTTCCTAAAAACAAGTTATCAGTCTGGTTTCAGTTTTCCTGCCTTTGTTTCAAGATTTTAAGAGGTATTGTTTGCAATACAAATTCTTATATTTTTTGTTTGCATTTTACTTAAGATGAAGTTTTAACCCCTTCTATTTACTGCTACCCATTAGGCTCTCTGCCCCTGCCCACCACATGCAACTCTCACCGCCCGTCTCGCTTGCTCTACCAACTTCAATTCGTTTCAAGTTGTTGCTGAGGCTGTTGCTTTTTCTCCCTCCCTCCCTCTCTCTCACACACCATCCCTGTACTTCTCCTTCTCCCTTCCGCTTCGTCTTGCTTCTTGTTACTGCTGATGTTTTTGTTGTTATTATTTTTGTTGTGCCGATGAATTCGTACTCGAAAGGTCGTTTCAAAGCGGGTTTTCAGTTTTCAGTTGGATTTTTTTCAGCGTTGCCAGGCCGCTTCAGAAACCTGCTTTGCTTTACATTTTTTGTCTTGTGTTTTTTATTTGTACTCGTATTTTGTTGGACGCGAATCGAAACGCTTCTTTTGCTTTTATTTTTGAAAGACACGCGAATTGTGAGTCACGAATGGAGCGAAAAAAGTAACTGACTCTGATCTCTCTCTCCTTCTCTTCTTTATTTTTTTATATATTTAGTTTTTTTTTGTGTGAAATGGAGACGCTTACGTGTGTTCGTCCCCTCTCTTTCCCTCCCACCCAAAAGTAAACAGGCAGCAAAGCGGTAAATGCTCGCGGGAGAGAGAGCGCGAGCGAGCAATTCGTTCCCTCCCTCTCTTGATTGGTTTAAGTGTAATCTTAATTTGTATTTTACTTGATATTGCTATTGCTTTCGTTGTTGTACTCACCACCAATGCGATTGTTGTTGTTGGTATTTTGGATTGGCATAAATAAGAGAAGACACGGCGCTTCTCGCTTTATCCGCATTTTCATTTCACTTTTATGACTCACGCTGCTGCCGTCGCCGTCGCACTCACAGCAATTGTTGTTGCGTGTTGTTGACGTTGCCGTTGTAGCGTTGTTGTTGCTATAGTCGCTGTCGTTGTTGTTGTTGCTGCTGTTCTGCGTTGCTCGATTCACACACATAGGCAGGCAAAACACACGCACGCACACACTCGCACACACATACACACGGGCCGAGCACGAAAAACTGTTTTAAAATTGATATTTTGCCCGTATAATCTATTATTCCTATGATTTTCGGTTGGAGGGTTTATTAGATAATCCCCGAGCCACTTGTTGAGCCACTTCCCGTTATAATTTGGGTGTACGGTGTATGTGTGTGTTGCAACCAGAAATCGGGTTTTATTTCCACTTGTAGCGCGCTCACACTTAAGTTTCTTTCAAAATATTCGTTAACGCGCGTTTTATAAATTTTAGAGTTTGTATCCAGAGCGATGCGTTCTTGAGTGAAATGTATTTTATATCCAATTAGCAGTGTTTTTTACATCTTCAACTCGTTTTAACGCTTATGTTTTCCGGCCGTTAATAAGCTTAAGTAGCCTTTGAAAAAATCTATGTTAATTTAAAAACTTTAATAGTAGTTAAAAAAGTCTATTAGTTTTTTTTTAGGTCTTTGGATATTTGCGGCGCCTTACGAATATTGTCGCACGCTTCACGATTCAGTAGCGACACAACCGCCCTCGTTGAGTGAAATTTTTGTTTTGATTTGAATTGAACACGAATATATATAGTTTATAAGCAGCGTTGCCAATTTAGCGATTTTCCCGCTATATTTTTCTGAAGCGAGGTGCGCTAGCGGGAAATATAGTGTTTTTTCCAAGCAATTTTGGCGTTATTCTAGCGGTTTTTGTAATGAGTTTACGTATTTTTTACTTTACACAGCCACAATTAAATAATTTTTTGTATGTTTTTTTTATTTATTATAAAAGAAAATATGTATTATTTACTTTGCTTGTGTATTGGGATAGACCTGACAGTTGTTTTGTTAATATCAGACATTAGAATATGTTCAAATTCTATTTTCTTAAATGATTTATTTGATTAAATTTGCTTATAATAATTTTAATTTTTCTATGAATTCCTCTTCATCTGGCCTAAGTCCTATGCCGATTCTCATTACATCTATTAAGAAGTTAATATTGAAATTTTTGTATGCTTTATAAGTTGATCCCTATGTTTGGCGCACTTCAAACTTATATTTTTATACAATTATTTATAATTTATTCCTTCGTTGTTAAAAAAAAAAACATACTGCTTATTTTTCTTAAATTTCTTCGATTTGGTATACTTATTTAGATAATACTTAATAAATGTCAAAATATAGTTTAAGACGTTTTCAGAACAAAACAATGTCCGATTTTGTATGAAAATGTTGAGAATGGGTTAGAATTTCCAATTGGGAAATAGTTTTGTTTTCGAAGCAAATCTGGCGTAATTTTTGGTAAACACAAAAAAAATATATAGATATATCTAAAGACAACTACTTCCACTAAATGTTGTTGTGTTTAGCATGTGTTTGAAGCAACCCGCTCGGATTTTTTTTGTTTATATATATATACATATTTTTGTTATTGTTTATATATTTATTTTTTTCGGAAAATGCTTGAATTTTTTTTATAATAGTCTTTTATTAAATATTCTGACAATGTGTTAATATTATTTGATTTTTTTTAGCAATTTTAGCTTATTTTTGCTCTGTCATAACCTGGCATCAGTGATGAGGCACCATGTTTAGTATTTTGAAATGGAATGAACGAAATATCTGGCAACTCCAGGCGCGCAAAGTCTTGAGACTCAAAAGTCTGGCAACACCCGAGCTCAGTGCTACCCAAAGACGCAAACCATAAATGTTTACTTATGAAATGTTCCTGCAGGGGGCGCTTTGAACTAGTTTTTAACAATTTTTCAAAGAAATTATGAATTTTTATTGTTTTAGTTTTTCCAGGATATTTATTTTTCAAAATAGTAAATCTTGTAAAAGATATGTACATGTAGAATAACATTTTTAGTTAACCTCTGAGAAAACACTTTAAATATTCCTGAGTCTCGCAGATAATTCCGTTTTCAATATACTTTCCTAATTTTCAATATCGTGCGGAATGGGTGGCTGCCATCCGCCAAAGGCTCTCTCCAACTCCACGGCCATACGGAGGCACAATCGATCCTGATTTGGTGCTGCAATTACGGAAAATCCGATGGGGAGTCCCCGCTCATTCAGACCAATGGGCACATGAGTGACGGGCAGACCGAGTACATTGAAGAGCAGCGTATAATCAACGCCCCAAAGGGAAAATATGGACCACTTGTGCCTTGGAGCAGGAAGGTTTAAGGTGGGGAAGAGCAGCACTCCATTATCACCGAGAAGATCCTTTAATGAGAAGAAAATAAAGAAGATATTTAATTTAATTAAATAAATAGAAGAATATAGTTAATTTTATAATTGTTTAATTATTTAAACAAATTTACTCTGTCACCCTGAGGTGCTAAGATTCAAATTTATAATTTTTGATATTCAAACTTTATCAGGTTAATTTTAAAGTCGTTAAGATTTTGATTTTACAGAAAGTCCAACGTCATCCTGAAGTGCGAAACTCTAACTATAATTTTAAATACATTCAAATATATATGTATGTAATATGTATGTTTACTTAATAATTTGCATAAAAGTTACAATTCTTTGTAAACTTTTGTTGCAACAATTACTTTAAATATTTAATTTAGCAAGTTAAAGTGCAAACTACGTATTTTGTGGAAACTTTAAAGAGACGCAGTAAATGTAAAATCTAGCTTGATTATAATTAAAGTAACTGGTGTAATGACTACTATATTCTACGAAAAAAAGCAAGTAAACCGCAAATATAAATTTAAAATCAAAGGCTTAGCTTAGTATTGCATGTAGTTCTTAATTGTTCACACTTACTCGGAACTCGCCGATCAGGTAATGCCCCTCTTCCAGGTATTTGTTGACCCTTGATCTTGACATAAAGGCATTAGTCTGTCGCATGAGTTCAAAGATCAAAGCATTGGTAGTATAAATCGATTTACCAACTAAACTTTTCAAAATCTCCCACAGAATCTTGCACACAATGCCCGGACTTTCTTCTGAACACTCCGATTCCAAGAGATAATTCATTCCATCTTGTTTGGCGATACTAGATAAAGCCATTTCCACGGAATTCTTCAAATCCGGTAGCTTGGCTCGCTTCACCTCCAAGCCGAGAGTACTTAAATGTGTTGTGGCCTTGCAAATGGCATTCCTGATATCCTCATCCACTGGCTGATGCATCAGACCGTTCACACCTCCAAAGCCCAGGGCATAGTGGACCTTGATTTGATTCAATTGGACGGGTTCGTCGAGGCGCAACTTGGCTGATTTATCTTTGCCTGCCATTATTTTAAGTAATTCGTTAAGATCCTCAGCGAATCGTGTTATGGGTCCCTCCACCAAGTAGTGCTCAATATTCGAGTCTGTCGAGTTGGGAAAGTGACCTTTGGTGGAGACCACTCCACCGCTGGGCTTGTGTCCAAAGACACCGCAATACAAGCTGGGAATGCGAATGGAACCGCCAATATCCGAACCAATGCCAAAGAGTGAGGCTCCAGCTCCATTCAGGGAGCCCTGAATATATAGCAGAATATTTACCAGATCATGGATTTAGATATATTTAGTATATAACTTACCTCTCCTCCAGAACTTCCACCTGGCGTCCTTTCAAAATCGTATGGATTCAGGCAGCGGCCATTTAGCAAGGTGTCAGTTTCAATACTGAAGCAATACTCCGGCGTAGAAGAGACCAAAAGGGGAATAGCTCCGGCAGATCGAAGCCGCTTTACTGCCTCTCCATCCGCCGGGGCTTTGACTTCCTTTCGAGACAAACTGCCCACGGCAAAGGTCATGCCGCCTAGAGCGCAGGATTCCTTGACTGTCACAGGAAGTCCCAGTAACGGACGTTCCTCGAAGAGCTTCTCCACATCCGCTGGTGACTCGCAACTGGCTATGAGGTCATCGGCTTTGGCGGCTTCCTCGAGAGCAGCCGAAAATCGCGATTCCACAATCGCATTCAAGTGCGCATTAACAGCCTCAATGCGTTCGATATAAGCGCCAACCAACGCCACAGAAGTCAACTATAAAGGAGAACACAAAGTAATGTCACAAACAATTAAGTTGTGTCATCATTAGGTATTATTTCCAGATATATTTGTTAAGCATATATTAAAGCGGCTTATCGATGTGAACTTTGAACTTTCTGATTAGCAAATGATTCGGTAAATTTTTAATGAATCAAAACTTTATAGTCAAAGATTAATATAAAAAAGGTATTTGGTTTAAGTGCTTGTAATTACAAGTCCATTAAAAATGCAGTAATTGTGGTTTTTATAGCTCAAAAATTTTAAACTTGAAGCAATATATTTTTAATTAACTATTTGAATGTGAAGTTACTCAGAAATATTTTGTTAAATAAAAATATAAAAAAGTCTAAGTGCAAGAGAATTATTATAACAAAATCATGTAAAAAAAACTAGTAACAATTTGATTCTTTTCACAAACATTTCTATATACAATTTTTAACAGTTAATGCAGTTCCACATAGTTAAGCTCTACTGTGGAGATTCCCTGAGGAAGTTCAGGTGGAAATTTCTTACCTGACGCGATCGAAGGCGACTGCGCAGCTCTTGAACACTGAGAGTGAGCAGGCGATTCCGGATCGGTGGTATAAGAGTCCTTTCTGCCTTCGGAGGATATACAAACTTGTCCAAAAGCGGAGAGACGATCGAGGCGATCGCCTTTACGAAGATAACGAGAAGTCGTAGGAATATTTCCATCACAAGAAGAACCAGAAGAACCGAACGCGACGAATTCAGGGAAGAAAATGAAGCAAAAAGAATAAACAAATCGAGCTTGCCGGCCAGCAAAATGAGACAGAGCGATTGTGGGAGAGAACCCCAAACGATCAAGAGAGCTTAGCAGGTGGTTTAGGATGAAGGGATGGTGAGGGGAGTGATATGCGGATCAGTGGGGAGAGTGAGCGCCAACGCAAATGCTTGAGCTTACGGAAGAGAGAGAGGAATTCCTCTCTCAAGGGAGTAGATAAAAAAAGCTCACACTCTGTTTAAATTGTTTTGGTTTTTAAAAGTTAATTATTGTTTTTAATATGGTAAATTGAAGAGGATTTTAAATGAAAAAAATATTTTTTTTTAAACCAGAATGTTTTGAGCAAACCATTAATTGCCTTTGTCTCGGTTTCACCTATTTAGTAGAGATCTAATTTTCATACAACTTAAAAATAAATAATCAATTAATAAATACCTCTTACAGTTTGAACATTTATAACAAAAAAGTTTTATTATAATGCAAATCAAACCGTAGAATATACGTATAGATAGGCGTGTGTGTGAATTCAAAAATTATTATGAATTATGCGTTACATTTCTATTTCTGATTCTTCGATGATTGTGTTGAATTAAATGATGTTGTAAAATTGCATGACGGTGTTTTCACCGTCATGAGTTGATGAGTTGAAAGAGATTGTCCAGCTTGATCAGTATTTTTAAATAGATTTCCACCTGTGAAGATCCTGAGGAATCGATAGATCTTAACGATGAAGGTAATGATAACGATGATGAGTGTGCAAGATTATTCAGTATGATCAGTATTAAGCTTTAGGTTTCCACATCCGAACCCTCTGACGAATCGACAGATATTGCAAAGTCGCATGACGGCGAAGAATCTGATGAGCTGGACGAGATTGTCAAAAGTGGCCAATCCGAAAGGGGGAGATCATCTCCGCTCTCGGATGTTGAACTATAAGGTGGCTCTTGGGTCTGCTGCGAAACTTCTGGCAGAGCCAAAGGATCCGTAGGAGCTACATCATCTTGTTCTGAGGCCACGCTTTCGTCTGGGGAGACTTCAGGATGAGGCATAGTTTCCGGAAGCGATACATGCTCCGCTTGTAGGGTCGCCAAAGGTTCAGCTTGCTCCGAATTTCCATTTGGAGATCTGCGAACGTCCAGATGAAGTCCACCACGGCCATCTTGGTGTACTCGTCCAACATATCTCAACATAATCCTATGACGGATACCGGCAGCAATATTGCCACGTCCTGGCACTTCTACAGGGTTTTGGACAGGCTCAACTGCTCCATTTGGATTGACTACCAAGCGACGTAAACGAAGCCCGGCACGACCTCGGCCACGCGCTCGTCCATTTCCATAATGTCCTCCGCGAAGGATATTGTTATTTCCAAAACCACGTGCAAGAAAAGGTGGCATAGCTGAGTTTTTTGTTTGAAATTCACAGAAAACTACGAAACAGATTATGTTTCAGAGATTTTTTAAAGTGTACTTTATACTAGCGAACTTACCAAGCTTTTTATAAAATTAATACGTTAAAAAAAAACATAAGAATTCCCCAACAAAATGGTTTTTTTTGACGCTTTCAGTGACAAAAAAGTTAAGCTTCGATAGACAACTTAAAAGTGACCAGGTCGCTAAAATATCGATAGGTATAGATATTTATTATTGCTCTTGAGTGATTTTATATCGGAATGTAAGCTGATTTATATTTGTTTTTTATTTTCTTTTTGCAGGAAAGTTGTTTAAATCTTTGAGTTTTTATTAGTGTTAAGGGTTTAAAACTCTCAGTGACCGGGCTCATTTTGTGTTAAATTACTTAAATTAAAACTTTTATTGGTTTAAAGAAGTCAAATCTGCATGTTTGATGGTTTGTCCTATTTGACAATCTTCATTAACTTATTTGGTCACACTGGTTCTTGAAACGAAATGGGAAACTTTTTAAAGCAAATATTAGTACTAGGCTTAATACTATATTATATTGCTTAATATTTTCAAAATAAACCCAATCAAATGTATTTCTATGTATATAAACAAGTTTTATTTGATTTTAGGCGAAATTGTACATTACACTTTTTATATAAATGAACTACTAATTTCCATTAAATCCTACCTTTAACCTTAATTAGTTTGATTCTGTTAATTTTCACTTGCTCGTTACTTCATGTGGCACTGGCGGCACCCAGCCGTGGAAAACAGCCTCCAGCTCTGCGGCGACCTTCAGGCAAAGCTTATCCTGATACTGACCGGCTACGACCTGCAGTCCGATGGGCAATCCCCGCTGGTTAAGGCCCATGGGCACATGGGTGGCGGGCAGGCCCAAGATGTTGAAGAGCAGCATGTGGTCGATACCCGTCATATTAACCAGCGATGTGTGGAAGCACAGAGCGCTTGTGTGGAAGGTGGGCAGGATCAGGACACCGCGGTTGCCCAGCAGTTGCTATCGAAGGTAAAATAATATATAATTTTATCATCTTAAATATATAATTTTAGATTTATATATCTTGTTTGCTTACATTCAAATAGACTTTGATCTTTTGTGCTTCTTCCCGATAAGGTGCCATGTTTCCAGATGCCATCAGACCATTAAACCGCTTCATTACCTCCAGAAACATGGCCTCCTTGGTGAAAATCGAGTGACCAATGATACTGTTAAAGAGCTCTATAATCAGCAGGCGCATGGAGGGATCTCGATCTGCCCGCTGGGTCACAATGCTGGGCATACCCTTCAGATCCACCAGTCCCACCAAACCAATCTCCAGAGAATTACTTAGGAATTTGAGATCCAACTAAATGGTTTCTAAAGAAAATTAATATTTATAAATAGAGATTTAATTATCTTACCTTTTTAGACTGCACGCCACCCTTTTCAAGACACTGGACCGCTTTCGTGATGGCCCATTGAATCTCAGAGTCCACCACTGGATGGGTGAGACAGTTGAAGCCCGAGTAGCCGTAGGCATAGTAGACCTAGCCCACGTAGAGAATAAATTAATAGTAATTAATTTATATATTATTCAAAGAGCTGTCTGTCACCTTCATTTCCTTGAGGGTCACCGGCTCCGCCATATTCAGCTTGTGCTTATTGTCCCCCGCCATGATCTCCAGCAGGAGGGGCAAGTCCCGGGCGAACCTTGTGATTGGACCTAATTGCAACATCTTGGGGAACTTGGAGTCTGTTAAGGAGTACGGGAAATGGCCCTTGACCGAGGTCAGTCCACCAGTGGGCTTGTGTCCGAATACTCCGCAGAACAAGGCCGGCAGCCGGATGGATCCGCTGATATCAGAGCTTACACCAAAAGTGGTGGCGCCAGCACCATTCAAAGATCCCTCGCCGCCCGAGGAACCAGCAGAAGTGCGTCTTAAGTCATAAGGATTCAGAGTGCTGCCGTAAATATTGTTGGTCGTCTCAAAGCTCATGCAAAATTCGGGATTAGAGGACACTAGAAGGGGTATGCCACCGGCGGCACGGACGAGCTCAACCACATCGCCATCCTTGGGCGATTTCAGGTTCTTGCGAGCCAAACTGCCCACCGCAAAGGACATTCCTGTTAAGTCATGAGGAAATTGAGTAAGTCATTACATCAGAATATTTTTACATAATTGTTTTGCTATGAAATTGTAGTATAAAACTAGGAAGTAAATGGAAGAAAGCTACCTTTAAGACCGCACGCCTCCTTGACTGTGAAGGGAATACCCAAAATAGGATACTTTGTATACAGGGCCACTCGGTCGAAATCTGACTTTGCCTTGGCTATAAGCTCATCCGCCAGTTTGGCATCCTGGAGGGCAGCCTCATAACGATCCTCGACGACGGCATTCAGCAAGGGATTTACTTCCTGGATCCTTTCAATATAGGCACTAACCAGCTCCACCGATGTTATCTTCAAAAATAAAAACCACAAGCACATGACTTTGCAAATGTCCCCGCGAGTGACGCAATTGGACTTGGAGACTCACCTCGCCGCGTCGCAATTGGGTGACCAGTTCAACGACCGATTTGTTCAGCAGAGGATTACGAATGCCCGGATATTTAGGCCTTCGGGGGGACATCGTGAGATCCAGAATTTTGGTCACCAAAATGCCAAAGGCATTCAGTATGAAGGCCATTATGCGTAGAAATATCTCCATGACGACAGCCGGGCGGGGTCAGCGAAAGGTGGATAGATATTCAAATCGGCGGACTTCGAGAGCTAAGAGGGTTTTGGGGGATCGAAGCGGGTACTGGCACTGGAACTGTCACTGGAAAACCACCGAGCGCATCGACTGCGGATCGTGGACTAAGCGTGACGATCCGCACTCGCACTCATTGCCCCCCTTTTTCGATTCGAATTTGAATTGAATTTCAAAGCAGTCATTCTCCAACACTAAGGCCACCTGGAGTGTTCTCGTTTCACAAAGTTAAGGTATTTTTTTAAACGAAATTTCCTTGTCAAATTCAAAGAGTTCTTTTAATTTTAATTCAAAAACTTACCTTCTAAAATATTTTTTTCATAGTAAATAATTTCTAATTTCTAACACAAGCTTAGTGTTGCCCAAGGACCAAGGACCCCAGTTAGGAGTTAGTAAATATCTCTGCCTGGTCTCTGCTCACACCGATCGTGTGGTCTTGGTAACCCCATTACCTGGGCACCTCTAATCTAGATGATATAAAAAAAGAACGAAATTAAAAACCGGAATGAGGAAATAAAAACAAAAGTTCAAAGATCACCCCCCCAAGTGCGACCCCTTTTAGCCTCGTAAAAAAAAGTGCAATTATTCATTCATTATGTATTTATTTAGTAATAATCTTAGTTATTGTTACACTTATCACTTACGTGCTAAAGGAAACGTTCAACAAAGGCAAGAACTTGTTTTTTTTTTAGCACATTACTCATTGGAAAACGAATCGGCAAAAAACGTAACGGAAATAATGTAACGGTTAACAGAGGACAAAGAGTGTCTGGAATGAGAGTGAACTCAGTTAGGCAACTTGGCAAAGGCGCGAAAGAGACGTCGATATATACGTATAAGTACAGTTTTGTTGGCTTGCGCAAAAATTGACATCTATGTATGTGTATTGTGTATCTGTGTTTGTTTGTTTGTTTGTATGTAGCATACTCATCAAATTCAGAATTATTCATGATTTATTTCCATAGACAATTAATTGGGACTTTTTGTATTCTTAAAATCGTATATCTGCTGCAGGAATGACCTCGATTTGGCTATAGCCTCACAGCGGCAATAGTCCGTCAAAATGGATGAACACACTTTTTATTATTATTGTTTTTTTACTGCTTACAAAAAAGGAAATCAAAATACTAGGTACTCTGTTTAAAAACATTCGACGAAGTGTTACCGCTGAGGAGGGTTCCAAATTCCAGCTCCCTTTGAGGGTCTAAGCTTGGTTAGTAATTCTCTGGATTGTTCTTGGTTTTTTCTTAATTTTTTGGCTACCCCATTCATATGTCTGTTTACCATTGATATTATTTATTTTTGCGGATTAACAAAAAAAACAGGGATATGTATATGAGTGTTATTGTTTCTTTTGGGGCTTCTAGTCTCGTTTAATTTGTTTTTACTCTTAGGTTACACTATTTAAGGTATATTTTGTTATTATCATTATTGATTTATATCATATATCTTGTGTGGTTAGCATAGATATCGGTTATTAACATTAAAATATTTATTGTCTAAAACATTTCGCCCCGCTTAGTGCCATTCTAGACCTAGATATATCCCACTGATAGATCCCTCCCCCCCCGACGAACGATACTAACTATAGCACACACCTTTGGCTACTTACAAATAACTCCTACTCCTCCTCTCGCACCGATTAAATTTTGAATTCAATGAGTGTCCTTCGGTTCTCCTTGATTTACCGATGGCCAAGATCCCAGGATTATACCATTTAGCGGAGCACTTTGGTTAGAAAACTTAGAGGCCTAAAGGGGAAGGTTTCTGGGTTTTGGGATCATTGAAGGCGCCAGGCTCTCGGGGCTCACAAGGGCCTGGTTCGCACGCGGCAAGTGCAATGCTAAATGGTTATCCTTGGGAGATCCTTAGGTTTAGCCACCGGTCTATCTCAACCATCCTAGATATCTCTCTCTTAAACAGCTTAGGTCATGTGCAGATCCCCCTTGAGGATGCGCGTAAAGGTCTTCTTGAACTGCTGATTGGCCAAAGCATAGCAGAAGGGATTCATCGGGCTGTTGGCGTAGCAAAGGAAGTACGAGAACATGTACAGATGCTCGTTGGTGCAGGGCGGATTCCTGCAGAAGCCCTCGACCAGGGCCAGGACATGGTACGGCGTCCAGCAGGCCACGAAGCAGCCCAAAATGAACGAGATCGTGCGGAACGCTTTGCGGGCACGATTCTCCGACTTGGACTTCTGTCTACCGCCCACTCCGATGATCAGGGGCAGGGCCTTCTTGCTCTTGAAATGCTTGCCTATTGAGTGGATAAAGGCCCGCTTGCTGGAGTTCCGACTGGCGGCCAGACCCTTCTCCTCCATGGGGGCATCCTCCTCCTCGGGCTCGCGCTTGGTGGTGTCACCTCCGCTAATGCCGCCGCCGCCACAGACACCACCCGTACTGCTGGTGGTTCCCGAGGTGGATGGCATCTTATTGGTATTGCTATCCGAGGTCTCCCGCTCCTCGATTCGCTCCAGCTGCGGCTGAGGAGCACCTGTCGTCGACGGAGTTCCCGTCTGCGTCGGCGTCTGGGTCTTCACCTTGGGCGACAGAGGTGGTGGCATTGGAGAGTACAAAATGGCATCCTTGCTGCTTGTCTCCATGGGACTGGAGGCCCGCCGATGGGGGCAGTCCACCACTAGCTTCCCGGGCACATCCAGCAGGCAGATGGCCTCGATGCAGCTCTCGCGCCTCACCTTGGCAAAGTCCTCGATGCCTGTGTACGAGACGAGAAGACGTTTTTCAATGGCCACCGCCTCCTCCAAACTCTGGCTCTGATTCTGACTCTGGTTGTGATTCGGATTCAGGTTGAGGCTCAGGCTCATGCTCTGGCTGGGACTCTGGTTTTGGCTGGGGGTTTGGCTGAGGATCTGGCCGGGAATTTGTTTCGCCGGAGGATTTCTGCGTGCGGGCGGTGGTGGTGGTTGCAGGACAGGTGATGGCTTTCCCTGTACACTATTATTTGGCGAGATGCTGGCATTCCCCGCCGCCGAAACACTGGCCAGCATGGCGGAACTCTCATCCATATAACGCAGCTCCGAGTTGGTCATCAGGTCGTAGGTCAAGGCCAACTCACTGTTCCCCGAACTGTTGCCAAAGGGACGATCCGAGTAGTCATCGGACAGCGGGGTGGGACACTGGAAGGCATCGGGAGGCGGCAGGATGGTCTGCACCAGACCCGGATGCACCTCGTCGCTGGGCACCTCAATCGGCGCCAGATCGACGGGGGACAAGGGGTCACAGGAGCTGCTGGAAACTGGAGGAACTGGACCAGGGGCGGCTGTCAGGTCGACCAGGCGATCATGCTCGGCTATTTGGGACAATGTGGAGCAGGAGGTGCGCTTGGGCCGGTCCAGCGGTGGGTTTGCCGGGTGCTGGTGCTGGTTCTGGTTCTGGTTCTGGTGGTGGTGGTAATGGTGCTGTTTCTGGTGGTGCACGGAGCGCACCTCTTCCTTGCTCTGGGCCCGCTGCAACCCGGCACCCGGTTGGTGCTGGTTCTGGTGGTGTTGGTGGTACTGGTGCATGGCCTCGATGGACTTGGAGTTGGTGGTGCTCTTCTGCAAGTTACCTTTGCTCCGAGTGGCCAGCAGGGCCGCCTGGGCACCGAACACCAGTCCGATGGAGGAGCGCTTCCTCATGTTGTTCAGCTTCTGCTGCGTGATCAGCTGCTGGGCCTGGTTGACCGAGGATTCCTCATCGGAGTCAAAGGCAGGACTGCTGGATCGCTCGCTCTTCTCTGCCTCAACGGCAGCTTCCCTCTTCTTGTCCTCTTCCTGGATCTTGGCCGCCGAGGCTCGACGCTGTTCTGGGGTCATCTTCTCCACTTCCTCCGTGGCCGTGGCCAGGGGATTGGCCTGGCCAGAACCACTCAGCCGCTTGATCACTGTGGTGCAGGCACTATCCAAATCGGTCTGATCTCCAGCCAGCTCCACCTTGGTCTTTAGTATCTTCTCCTCGATCACTCCTATGCCAGCCGCATGTCCTGCCATTCCTGACATGGCTCCCGCACTCAAGGCCACCATGGACTGCATCTTTCGCTGCTTCGCCTCACTGCGCTTCTGCATGTCGTAGGCCGTCTTGTATATTCCGGCATAGAGCACAAAGAGCACAATTAGAGTGGTCCAATAGTAGCCAATGATTAGGGCCGTGTTGAAGATGGGATCCTTGAGAAACTGGACAGCACACTGACCCGGCAGAAGGTCTCGTTTGCCGGTAAAGTGCTCCCACCCAAAGATCGAGATGAAGAAGAGCAGGGCGGGTATGATCCAAGTGATTGTGACCATATAGATCACCCGCGTTCGCGTTCTCCAGCTGCGGTACTTCGCCGCAATCTTCACGGAGCAGTAGCGATCGATGGTGATAAGGAGCACCGTGTACTGGGACACCAGACAGACGGTATAGTCCACGGAGAGCCACAGGTCGCACAGCATGGGACCCAGGTCCCAGTAGCCCTTCAGCACATATATCGTGTAGAAGGGCATCGAAACGGTTCCTGAAAAGAGTTGAAAAATATCGTTAAATAAATATATTATAAGATATATAGTTCTAAGAATTATCCTTGACTTTACAGAACTCGCTCTCTCACCTATCAGCATATCCGTGGCTGCCAGCGAAGCAATAAAGTAGTTACTTGGCTGCCTGATGTTTCTGTCCACAATGAAGGCCAGTAGTACCAGGATATTGCCGCCCACCGTCAGGATAATGCAGATAGCCAGACAAATGGCTATCAGGATCGTCTGCCACAGGGCAAAGGGCGGCAGGACTGGTCCAAGGATTTCCGAGTCGCCATTTGATTCCGCCAGAGTGGAACTGCCGCCAGCTGAGGAGTTATCCCTTAGACCCAGCAGGACATTGGTGTGATTCGCATCAAAGTTGCGGTACCATTGCAGTTGATCATTCACCGACCAGGAGCTAAAGTCGCTACTCTCGCCATAAATCTTGGCGGCCTCCAGGAGACGCTTGCACTCGGCATGGGTGAGGACGCGCTTGAACAGGATACTGCACAGCTTTTCGCGTTCCTTGCGGAGGCTCCTGAAAGTATAAGTAATAAAGGGAATTTTTTTATATCGGAAACTAAGTTAATTAACTAAATACTTGAGGGAAAAATATAAATAATATAAAGAAATGTTTACCCTGAAAAAATATTACGTAGCCGTTATGTACTCCCCTAAGAAATATTACGTATCCGCCTAGTTGAACGTAAAATAATGGGCTTTAAGTGCAAACTTGCTTTATTTTCTTAAGAACTTACTTAATATAAATCCTAAAGATCTCTTAATTCTTTCAAGGGAGAAAATATATTATATAAAGCCAACTCACCAGTCGGTTATCCACTGGCTCTTGATGGTGTAGATGGAATCGCTGGTGTTGCCATTGAGGCCAGGCTCTTCCTCGCCGCCCTGGAGGCCCGTTGACTTGTTGAGCGACCGCATTCCCCTACAGCTCTTCTCTTCTACTCTTCTCCCCTCTCCTCACCACACTCCACACCTCCACTCCTGGTCCTGTTCCCGCTGCCCGCTCTCCGCTCTCCGCCCCTGCTCCACTGCCCCGCTGCTGTGCGGTCTTAATGGTAATTTCAAGTTGTTCCTCCTTAATGTGCTGCTGTCGTCAACGTTTGTCCCCGAATGCTTACATTGCCTCCTCGGAATGCTAGGACTTGTCTCCGGTCAGGTGCAGCGTCTGCAAGAGGCAACAAAAGCGGCTCTTAGTCTTGGCCAACACTGAGGGAAAATATCTTAATTTTACATTAAATATAAAAAGATAATAATAATATTTGAGCTCTTAAATATATGATAAAATATGTTTGGAAACTTTTATATTATAAATATATTTATTTATAAGATACTTAAGTATTTATTTATTTATTTATAATCTTGTTTTTAATTTTTTTCAGTGCTTCCTTGGTAGCTGCCTTGGCTTCCGCCAAGTTTAAACTAATTTTGCAACCGTTAACTGGCAACCGGCGACTGGCGATGCAATTTACTTGTGGCAGTTGCTTCCTGGCAACCTTTCCGCCGAGTCCTGCCTCCTGCCTCCTGCCCCCTGCCCCCCCTGCCCCCTTGTGCCGCCTTTGTCCTGTTGTACTACTCTGTTATGTTGCCTCATTATGTTATGCCATGATTTGCTTATGGCTCTGCCACTTGAGCTTCGAGTGGCCTTCGCCCGGCGTCGCCTTTTCTATGTTTTTTTTTTATATATCTCTTGGCCCTCTCAGTGATTTTCTTAAGTTTTTCAATACCTTGGGCTATTATGTTGGAAGGGACAGTTGGCGAGGTGAAACTTTAGACACTTTAAACTACTGACAGAAAGAAAGGGATAAATATATAGAAAATAAGACAGTAGGGATCATTATCCTAATTAAATAGTTATATTTAATGCAGAAAATATACAAGAACGTCTCCTGTTGTGTAGGGTGTTCTGTATTTCATTCGCTTAAGTTCTCTGGTCCCTCTTGATGTTATTTAAAACTAAATACTTGTATTCACAGTCAGGGCAAACTTCCTTCCGGCGAGGTCACTGGAGGGCCAGAGGCCAGCCAACTTCTTGACTGTTGCATTTGGCCCGAGGAATCCGCCAAAGTTCTGCCTTGCCACTGCCCCCTTGTTTTGCTATTTTTAAGCAAGACGCAAGGCTGCGGACAAGAAGGTATATTTGTATATATATAAAGTATAAAGCGACGGGGTGAAATTGAGTTTTCAACTTTTCAAATATAATTTCGAACAAATCGATAGGACAAACTTGTGGAGCGCGCCTTCTTGGCAGGCAAATTCCACAAGAGACAATCAAGTTATCCAGCGTTGCAGGTTGCATGCCGCAGGCTGCCACTTGAAAGTGTTGCATCCTGTGTCGTGTCCTGACAGCACGTCCGCTGGCACTTTGATTGAGTGGAAATTGAATTAGTTGAGACAATTTGTTTTCATTTAATTCCCAAAACATTGCCACAACCAAGATATATACATACAACCGTAACCGCGTTAGTTTGCAAGAAAGGTTGCCTCCTTAATCCGTCAGCACATGCGACAATCCCCGGGCTGACAGCCTGTCAGGATCTGTCGCCGCCGGTTTTTGTCATCGAGGGCAACCCGAAGCAGGACCAAGCCGAACGGGACCCAAAACCAAACCCAAATCAAAGCCCAGTCCCAATTTCTATGCTAATTGAGGGCCAGTTTTGGAACAGAGTGTGCGGGTTAAGCGCTTTGATTGCATGAAGTTCTCACCAGAAAGTGCTTAAATCTTGAAATGGGTTGTGTCTGAGACCCACAAAGATAGCCAAAAAGCATTACAATTAGCAGGTAGTCAAAGGTGAGTCTTAAAGGATTATTTTTAGAGTGATTCTAGACTTGTTAATAATCTAAATTGAGTGCTGTGATGATAAATATGTTTATGAAATAAAAAGTAAACCTAAACCACTTACAAAACAATTGAATTGCAATCAATACGCTATATCCTTTTATTAAATAAGCTTTTGCTTTGGTCCCAGTTGGTAAACAAAGCAATAACTGGCTTTGCTCTCCTAACTATGCCATAACTATGTCGTAAGAACCTTTTACCAACTCCCTGTGGCACTTCTGTGCGGCATTCTCGCCACACAACACGTGAAGTAATAATCCCGCTTAAGGACCTTAAGCCTTTGCCTAGTTGACCACCGAGTTGGACGCTGCCTTTCCTGCTCCTTTCACCTCGCTCTCACTGCTTTCCCTGGTAGAACCAAACGGGGAGTCTGACCGCACAACAAAAACAGAAGGCTGCAGAAAGCTGTAAGATCAAAGCGTTGATCTGGCGGCTTGGAGGAGGTGAGGAATTCCTCGCAGTTTCCGGCTTCCATAGAAACTTTAAGCTTGACTACACTGGGGGAAAAATAGGAGGTTAAACAAGGATATACTATATTTTTTTTTGGGTTTAATTAAGACGTTGTTAAAATACTCTACATGTAAGAAAGATAATTTTTATATAAAAGCTGTTGCTGAACTTTTTGTATGAAATTGTACAACAATTCAGAAATATAATATTGTGCACAATATCGTATCGAAAGTATCGGTAACTTTAATAAAGATATTTTTTAAATATCGAAAAATATCGCACTAACTTTTAAGTAATGAATTTATAGCGAAAAATTACCCAAAAAACGTGCTTTAATTAATTTTTTTTTTTTAATTTTTCGATATATATATCATATTGTTAACAAAACTCTTGTTTTCCTTTTTATTTTTGGCATTTTTTAAATACACGAAAAATTATAAATAATTTCTCACTGTAATGTAAAACCCGCACCGTGGTCTGTTGCATTCTGTGTGCCTTCGTATCTCACATCTCCCCCTGCAACGGACATTGGCTTGGGCTTAAAAACAGAATCGAGGTTGCCACACGAATGACACAGGGCCTGAATGGCAGGATATATGTATCCTCAAAGCAGCAGCGGGACGCTAAAGGAGCTACTGGGTTTCCACCGAAGCCGTTGACTTTGTTTGCACAACTCAAAGTTGTTTGGCATTCTTGGCGTGCGCTTGGTAAGTGAAATATGTACGCAATGTGTTTGCCTGAATGGCAAAAGGATCCCAGGCAGGGAGTAGGGGAAAAGGCAAGGCGCCACCTTAAATCAGCAATTATGTCGCGCAACTTTTGCCCGCACCCCTCGGCCAGGTGTTCCCAAAAGGGGAGAGAGAAAGGATCCAAGGGAGGCAATAAAAAAGGGATTGAGATCTGGGGTCCTTGTTAGATATGATTTGGCCCGTTCTACCAGCGCGCGCTTGTTGCCATAATAACCCGCTTTTGCCTTTTGCCATTCTTGCTTTTTTGCCTTTTAATAAACTTATTAAATGTGTAAGCCAGCCGTTGTCCTTGCCACTGATGCTTCCTTTTACGCTGCTTCCTGTCCTAACCCCTTTTTTTTTTCGTTGTTGGCTCTTATTTGGCAAATAATGAAAAGTAATTTAATCAAGCCAACAAAAGGGCCACGAGATTCATCAGGAAAAATAATGAAAGTCCCAAAAATTTGATTGGCCCTTCAACCGGTGCGGCATTTCTCGTTTCTCGTTTTATTTTTTATTTTTGTATATGGAAAGATCATAGGGGCAACGTCCTTGCTGGACAGGACCCGTGGGCTTGCGTTAATTGCCTGCACAAAGACCCTGCAGTTTTCGGTTAGCGGCGCTTCCAATCATGCGCTAATATCCTTTGAAGGCTGCATCCATAATCCCCCCCAGCAATCCCCACCGTTCCATGCCAAAGGTATGTATGGACGATGATGATGATGATGATGATGATGACGATGATGCTGGTTTGGCATTCTGGAGCGTCAAAAACTGTCAACGGCAATGGCATTCTTTTGTGCCCAAGCTCCCGGCCGCAGATTATGATTTTGACAGCATTCTCTGGCCACATTGACTAAAGGGGGGGGGAAAGGGGGAAATCTGGGGGGGAAAAGCCATAGGAAAATGGCCAGGGAATAAAAGGCTATGTGCCGCATAATCAACTTGTGCAAGTGCGCCCGGCAAGTTTTAATTACAAAACGTTCAAGCTCTTTACTCTACTTCTACTTCCATTTCCCGCTCTGTTCCAGCTTCTGTTTAATTCATCTTCGTTCAAGAGTCTAAGATTAACATTCTTCACATTTTTAGCTGGCTGCTGGCTGCTCGTGTTGACTCCCTGGGAACTACTTGGCACGCGCATTTTAATCAAAGTAAAATTTTAAATAAATATTAGAGACGACGCGCAACATGATGAATAATTTCGAGATTGTGACGCTTTCTCAATTGTCTGCCTCACATGAGCAATTTCAACTTAAGCTTATATATAAAGTAGAGAAATAATGGTAATACAGTTGAAAGAATTTAAAGTTAATGGGTATTGAATGGGATAATCAAATCAAATATACTTTCAGGAGTTAATTGGATCCTTGGAAGTAACGAGTTGTTTAACTTAACTAAAACAATGCTGATAAAATACTGTAGAACTATAAACTATATATAAAATTTTTAAAATTGGTTTTGTGTTTTAAATTGCAGTCTTAAAGGTCTTCAAAAATATTCAAAATTTAAAGCTAAAAGGTAAATTATAAAAGAGTAAAATTAATTTAATTTTAATTAATTAATTGTAAAAATAAAATTTAATTCATTAAAAAGCTTAAAAAGAATTCCTTACAACTTTATGTTATTTTATACAATTTTCTTTGTATTTTAAATTTGAGTTTTGGAGTTCATCAAAAATATTCAAAATTCCAACATAAAAGTAAACCCTTAAGGTAAATTGTAAAAGGTTAAAGTTATTGTAAAATTATATATTTCATACAGTGTATAAAGTATAAATATTTAAAGCATTATATTTAATTTTTGTGGAGCATAAATTACGATACTAATATCGGAATAAGCTCAGAAATAAATTCACATAATATTATTTTTTGTGCAAGACTTGAATTTGACTCTAAAATTAATAACATTGAATACCTAGAGTATTGAAATTGTTTAACTTATTTTAAAAATATTAAACCGAGAGGTTTATTTAAGAAATATACAAGTAAATAATACAACATAATAAAGACATAATTTTAGAGTTAAAATAATAAATATGTCCTTAACCTATCGACCTGATTTTGTATTTCAAAATTAAAAAAACATTTAACCCAATTTATTGATATTTTTCAAAGTGTGCGGGTAAGAAGTGGCTTCTGTATAAAGGTGGGTGGGTTTTCTTGTGGTGGGTGGTGGCTTGTCTTGTTGAATCGGTGGCTGCATCAGACTTGTCCTTGACACGCTTGCTGCATGCCAAATGAAGGTTGGCTCGCTTCCTTTTGCCGCGGTGAAAACTGAAAAGCGCTTTTTCAAGACAGCCACAGACCGCAAATCGTTCTCGGAGACTGTTGCGCGTTTACTTTTTTTGCAAACCAACAAAAAAACACAGGATACACACACACACACGAGGGAATGCACATGCAAATTTAACGAGCGCCAATGGCAAAAATTTCGCCCCAGGCCACTTAGCGTTGTCTTTTGTGGCATGTGAAACACATACACACAGCAGACACATACTGTGCCGTGGCATATATTCATGCATGTCGACAGCCTCGTTTATTGCTGTGCAATCTGTTGTTGCTTTTATATCCGGCAGCCAGATAGCGAAGGCATAATAAAAAATTCCCCCTTGGGCAAAATGGGTAAGCGACACTTGCTGCACGAGCATCCAGAAGTGTTGCTGAAAATTCTCAAAAAAAAAAATACTGCCGGCTAACTGCGGCAGGAAGGTGCTAGAGCGTAAAATCTGCGGCTTAGAACAGATGGATTTTCAAACAGATCGATTAAGTACGATAAACAGTGTCTATTTTGTTGGCTTAACAGCTTTTCAGGTGAGTGAGAAGCGCAGAGAAGGGCTTAGCAATAAAATGGCGGGAAATTTGTATTTATTTTATTTTATGTTTTATGTGAGGAGATAGAAAAAGCTTGCTTTTCAACTACTTTGAAACTGTAGTTAACTAATTAAATGATTAAATTAAAAGCCTTACTTAGTTAACTTGATTAAGAAGCTCAAACTTCTACCCTTTCTCTCAAAGATGTCAGTTTAAAAAGCAAGAAAAAAACAATCAATTATCTCAAAAGTCCTTTCAACTAATAAAGAGCATTTACTGTTCACCTCGAGAACAAAACCCAGCATCCTTCTTAATTTGTGCTTCCTTCCGTTTTTTTCCCGTTTTCCGTTTCTCATTTTCCTGCTCGCACTTCCCCTCCCCTGGGTCCCTGCCATTGCAATATGTTTTTATGATTATGACAATGATAATACCGTAATCGCTGTTGCCGCCTTCTGGCTTAATGCAACAACTGCAAAATGCGTTTGTGCGACACTTGCAGCAAATTGCCCCACGCGTACCCACACTCATGCCACACAACCACAGCAGAGCAGAGCAGAGCACGTTAAAAACTATGGGCACAAACGATTCGAGCTGAAAATTGCTTGGCACAGTTTGTCGCATTTTTCGTCCTTGTGCCCTTGTGCCGTTGACTGCCGCCTAGTGACTGCTGCCTGCCTGCTGACTGCTGCCAGCCTCCTGGCTTGCTCCTTGTCATTTCGAGCTCATTTCAGGCGAAAAACGAAACGGAATGTAAACAAAAGGCAGTGTGGCAGTGTGGCAACTGTGGCACAGCACCAGGAGGGGTGGCAAAAGGGACGCAGCTACTTCCGTGTCGCAGCAAACCATAAAATGACAGAGCAAATGCCTTTGCTTTCGGTCGTGCCTGTTACACTTGAAAAGGAGTTTGTTTGTAAGAGACATAATTTTGGTAAGATTTGGAATACACTTGAAGGGTTTAAAAAAAAATAAATAAAAAATATATATATTCCTTTACATTAACAGCAAATTACCTTCTGGATTTCAAGACTTGAGATATATCCTTAAAATTACTTAAAATTTTATAGATACATATTTTAACTATATATTTTCTAAAAAGTTCTAAAGTTTTCAATTTAAATACAATTTTATGAGTATTTCACAACGTGAAAAATTTCCTTAAAATTACATTAAATGTAAAGAATTATATTAAAACTATAAATTTTCTAAATACTTTTAGATTTGTCACTTAAAATACAATGTATCAAAAATTCTTGTATGATTATTACATAATTTTCCTCATATTTTCTGAGAGTGCATACCCTCTCCCGCATTTGTGGCTCCTTCCTTTTTCCATTCCCCTAATGAGCTTGATGCGTTTTTGATGATGCTGTTGGCTCCTGCTGCTGCCACTGTCTGGTGGTTCCCTGGCCTTCCTGTCCTGGCATTTGCACTAATTGAATGTTTTACCTGCCGACCAACGTTGCGTATGCGCAATGTGCAGCATAACAGCGGCATGCCCAGTTGAAATTTGACTTTTATGAGGCGTTTTCGGAATACACAATTACCGTGTCGAATTTATTAATGCCATTTATCATGCAGCACTGAATTTAGGTGGCAGAGGTAACCCCACTGTCCTGGGACCGCTCTTTCATGGCTTGTCAGCGGCTTTAATTATGCTGAAGCTGCCGCTCCTGCTGGCGATGTCCTGCCGAGACGTGCTCATATTTTATGTCCTTATAAGCAGTGCTAGTGCCAGCATTTCCCTTTCCTTCTAGACCCGAAGGCTGTATTTTGTATAGAGAAACACCACTTATTTATGAGAAAAGGTGGGAGACTTTAATTTCTAGATGACAGCTTTGTAAAAGATTAAGTTGGATTTAATTTAAATATTTGTTTTGCTTATTTGTCTATTTCAAATATAAAAAAAACACATTAAACATTTTCTTGCTTACTTTAGCTTCTTGATATTTCCTTTTTCTTTCTATTCTTCTTCCCAAGAACACTATTTAAGGCTAAAATACCTATTTCCAGAAATAACAGCTTAGCTAAAGCTTTGCTTTTGTTACAAAAATAATAGGACAAGCACACACTTAATTAAACTCACTATAATAGTAGGCTTTGAACTGTAATTTCAGGTTTATATTTCCCTTTTGTGGCTTTTCTGTGTAATTAACTCAGGGGCTTTGTTAATCGATAAGCACTCAATTAACAGGTCTTAAAGGCTTATGAGCAATACAAAATTTTGCGTGTAGCTACGAGTTTTCCCACGCAAGGAGGAAAACCACTTTCCCCCCGAAAAGCACTCAAACCCCCAAAATGGCGGCGGACACTTTCCAGTGGGGAAAGCAGCTGAGGCGTAAATTGATTCAGTGGGCTTAATTGTGCTGACATTTTCATGTGCCACTGCTGCCACCGATCGATCAATCGATGTGAATGTGTGTTTGCTTTGGCACGCAACTGCAGCTTTGAGGCAGCTGCCACTGCCACTACCGCCCACTCCACTAAGCCTAATTTATGCCGTTGCATGGGTCGGGAATTGAATATGACAACTTTATAGAGTTTAGTTTATTATAATCGCATAAAGTATCTGACGTGCCGGGGCGTCTGAAACGAGCACGGGGAATTTTCCTGCCACAGCTCTCGGTGGCAGGAGTTGCCAGCCTTCTCGGGTTTCATGGGGCTCTTGCCTCCTGCCTCATGCCTCCTGGCTGCTTCCTGCTCCATTGTTGTGCGGCTCATGCATCTTTCATGGGGCCATGTTAATGTGCCTGGCTATGATTTCATTCCCTGCTCCGCACTCTCATCCCCTTCCCTGCTCTGCCACTCGGCAAAGTTTATGCAACAGATTTATGAATGCCCAGCTACGTGGCTGAATTAGGCAGCGAGGCGAGCGCATCTCTCCATCTTGGCCAGCTGAGGCAATTCCCAGACTCAAGGAACCGTGGTACTTGTCTTGGTGAAAAGATAGCAAGGATACACTTAGGAATATAGTAGAAATAATTATAATCATATTACTAGGAATTATATTACTAGGAACTTATTTTATAATGACCTATTGAAAAGGATTCATTTATTTATCCTTTACAGATTCATCTTTAAAAGACATTCTTGATTTCATAGAATACATTTAAATTATTTAAAGAAATTAATATTATTTTTTTAGAGTGCCTCTAGATAAGCATTTCCTTAGCTTATGAATTTACAAAAAAAGAACCCGCCCAACTTGGCTTCTCAACGTTGAAAACTTTTGCTTTAATTGTCAACTTCATTAGCCAACTAACTGTTGTCTCCTGGACTCTGGACTCCTCCTCCTTTCTCTCTATCTCTACGGAGACCTTAGGTCATCTTGGTTCAGAAAGTTTTGCCTTTTGTTAATTAAGTGCAACTCAATCTGCTGCCGCTGTGGCAGACATAACTCATTCATTTGCCTGAATCCTTGGTAGCAGCTGTTGGAGGATGTTAATTGCCGCCGTCATGACAAATGTCCTTTCACCGCCTTCTACTACTCTTCCTCATTTGCAGGATTTGCAGGATATATCCAGGCAAAGCTTTTTCTAGTGGCGTGTTATGACCACTCGTTGTTGGTTTTGACATGGCCAATATTTATTTGAAATGCAATTGCCTTAATTACCGCTGTAACTGCATTATTTATAATTAACAGCTGTCGAGTGGCAGTAATTGCAATAACCCACACCTCCCCCCGGATTAATGTAAATCCGCTAAAAAGATTTTCCTTGGCAAATGCAGTAAATGCTAAATCCGTTTATAAATATTTAATTTGCAATTTATAGCTGGGGGTTATTTTCCATTTCCCTTTCCGCCATTTTCCTGGTGTAAGTTCTTTTTCATGTTTTCCGCACTGCTCTACTTTGATGCATTTGTTTTTTTGGTTTGTTCGCTTTTCCAGCTTGACCTTTTTTTGTGTGTGTTTGGCTTTTCAATTTTTTCAGCTATCAGTGATTTTCGTGGGAAATGTTTTCTCTTTTCTCTGATTTCCGGTGGTCAAGGTGCTCCCGGCTATTGGATAACCCTTTCACTTGGTTTACATGGTTTTTTCGGGTGTTGACATTATTTCCCAGTTTTGATACGATAAGGAAATCTCTATTAGTTTTAATTGTTTGCGTTATTTATTTGTCAATTTTTAATAAATTAATTGAAGTCATTTTAAATTGATAAATTGAATTTGTACTCAATTAAAGAAGTGTGCTTTTAGTTCTTTAACGATGACAGCCGTATGAAATTATTAAAAGAATTTGTATTATTTTTAATTGCTTGTGTTGCTTTATTGAGCAACGCTTCTGAAATAATTAATAAAGGCATTTTTTTAAATATAAAATCAATTAAAGAAATTTGCTTTTAGTTTTAATTTATGGTCGAATTTCAGCAATTTGTGCAAAAATATGCAGATGTGTCCGCGAATTCCAATGACTTTGCATTGCAATGCAATATTTATTCTGGCGCACAAATACCTCCCACTTCCCCCTACCCTCTCAATGCATAACTTATGCAAAGAAAAGAAGGCAAAAACGTTTTTGGGAAATAGTGAAAATGGTTTTTTAATTAAAAAACCTTCTTGGCCAACGGAACAGCTGTCAAAACAGTCCAGTCTGAAGCGGACAATGAAAGTCCTAGCAGATAAAAGTGAAAAAAAAATATATATTACAAAATATATATAAATATAATGTGTGCCCATTAAATCTCCAAGGGAATTTCTTAAAGAGCAAGAAGCATCATAAATTGTTTTCCATCGCTTTTTGTTGTGTTTTTTTTTGCCGAAAAACGCTGTCAACGCATTACGTAATTATGGATGTATCAAATTATGAAAAATGTGCTCGGCATTCGCCAAGTTACGTGTTGTGGCAACATTTTATGGCTGCCGCGTCGGCCGCGTTGCCGTCCTTTTCGCCGCAGCGAATTATGTGACAAAAACGCTTCAGTAAACAGCAGACGTACAAATAGATGGGGAAAATGCCACAGAGAGACAACAGAAACACGGACCCCGGCGACATGACAACCAACAAAAGGATGCCTCAGATGGGGGTGTTGAACGCGTACTTGGACAAAAAAAAATATCCTGCTAAAATTTATACGTTTTATAAGAGCAACGGAATTAATTTGTAGTCCTTGATAATTATTTTTGAGATGTAATTAAAAGCGTTTTTAATTTATTTTAAAGAGGGGAAAGGTAAGACAGGAAAGACATTAGATATGTTTCTATAAACTGTTTCGATAGTTGCATTGAAGGTCGATTATATATCGATGTTTAATAGTTGCGTTATATTATATGAGCTTTTAACCGATATTATTTCTGTTGAGCAGAAAAATAAGCAAACAACTGAAATAACATTATACGAAAGTTTTTTTTTCATATAATCATAATCATATAACTGCATTTTTCAATATTACAAAAATCGATATATTAAATTTTCGATATAATGTTATCCGTGATATTATTTACATTATAAATTATCGGACGTTGTACGTGTCGATAAATGTACATTTCCATTAAATATGTTTATTATTCTGAATGAAATTAAAAAAGTTAAAAATTATGAATTCAGAAATTAAGAAAATAAGATATAGTGATTTCTAATATAATTTATACATTATTTTTTATAACTTTTTAAAATGTTTAAAGGCAACAATTTATTTTTTTCATTTAATGAAGTAAGAGTCTATAAAAAATTCGTTATATTATTTATTATTTACTTTTATTTATTTATATTATTTACTCACATTTCTTTGTAATTTCCATAAAAACAATATAAATTATTTCAAGTGTACTGTATTACTGGGCTAACGGTAGAATCTATCTGAGCTCTTGTCCCCATTCTAATCCCAGTGCATCGTTAAGGATTTATTTAGAGTTCCCAGACGCAGCGTGTAATTGTCAAATACATACAAACTTAACAACATATGTGTATATATATATATATATATATATATATATATATATTTAGTCCCTTTCTAAACCACCTTGCCCCTCTCTTTCTCTCTTTCTAGTCACATCTCGCTGTCTCGTTTTGGTGCTCTGTCAGCACTGCTTACTTTTATGGTAATAATTTCAGTTGTGGCATTAAATCAGCGGAAACGGAAATGTAAAAACGTGTTGCCAGGAAGTCATATTTCAGCTTAGACAAACGAGATATACACTGCAGAGAGGGTGATAGAGACAAAGAGGGAGAAACAGAGAGAGAGAGAGAGAGAGGGGTGATGAAGCGTGTGATAGAGCAACATGCAACACTGTTGTCAGTTGTTGCTTTTGTTGTTGCTTTTGCTGTTTGCAGAGGAGACTACATCGCATTAATTTGGTTTTACAACATGGCCACACATAAAAATGAGAAATGGCTGACACACATGCTGCAAAAGCAAACACACACTGACACACACTAACACAGCACACCGAAAGAGATGGCAAGTGTGGCGAGGGGAAAGAGACGGCAAAACAGATAACAATTGCCATCAACAATATAGTCGAAATTAGCGCAAAATGAATTATAAATGCTGCCTTAATAAAAAGCTAACGCACAAAGCGAGGCCACCACGACTTCGGGCGAATGAAAGATAGAGACAGAACGAGAAGAGAAAGAGAGGATCCGAGGAAGTGGCAGGACGATGAAGAGGCAGTGGCCGCCGCAACTCTCCACACAGATGTAAACAGTAAAAATGTTGAATGTGCTTCCGCCGCTTTATGTGCAGCATCAAAAACAGATGCTGGAAACAAGCCGAGTGCAGGACCAGGAGAAGGGCGAGCCGGAAAGGAAAAGGGGATAATGGAGTAAGGACTAAACGGCAGCGCAGGATCTGAAAAGCCTTGTCCGGTGAAATTGCACTAAATAAAAAAAGAAAAAGTTTTTAATACCCAGGAATCATGGTGCGGCTTTTCGGGGGTATATTTTTCAAAAATAAGTCATTAAATTTTATGATAGTGTTTGAACTTTATATTGTTTATGGTTATGATTAAATGAGTTATAGATTTTAGTTTAATTTTAATAAAAATTTTAACTTATTTCCTTTCCGTCTTATAAAATTTCAATGGAACATAAAAGATGCTTGGATATATTTTTTTAAATAAAATAAATTAATTTTATTTTTATATTTAAAAGGGAAATGGGTTTAAGGAATTTATGGAATTTCAAATTCATTAAAATGCACACCAAACTCTCTTATTTTATCTAAGTTTCTTATTTCGTTTTTTTATTTCCCTTTAAAAATCAACCATTTAAAGTTCCCCCCAAAGTATTAATTTTCAACTCAAACCCCACTTAAACTCTTGGCCATAACAGATTGTTATGTTTAACAGTCCGTTGCCTTTATACTCTACTGCCAGATGACAAATTTTATGAATGCATTTAACTCTCGTGCTATCTCTGACTCTATTACAACTTCTGTTACAAATTCGCCAATAAACATTTTCAATTTAAGTTGTAACCATGGAATGGCTTTCGCGGATGTTTAGTCGCTGGTTTATGAGCAGCTCAATGGCTAATCCCGGACAGAGTTGTCAGCTGCCTGGCAGCTTGGCAGACTTAAACCTCGGTGAAATCTTAAAGGCAGATGTCGTTCCCCCTAAGGGAAATGCTAAAGGCGAGAGGCGATTTCAAGGAGGTTGGTGGTTCTGGTCCTTACACTGGTCCTGGCACTGGTCCTGGCACTGCTAGTGGTTCCTACTGCTGCTGGCAATTATCACATCGTGTCGCAGTGGCGGCCATAATATCCCCCAGACCGAAGATGAAGTCAAATGCTGCAAATACAACCAATCAGACGAACGGCGGCAGGATGCGCCCCTCAACGCCCATTTTAATGTGCGCACGACTTAGCTCGGGGCAAAACTCGTATATATACTTGGAGAAAAATGGTTAGAAAATTGGGAAAATATTTTTAAAAAATATATATTATGTTTTGGATATATTTGAGATATTTTTGTAACCTTTTTTATCTATTAAATATATTTTTACAAACCTATTTCAAGAGGCTTAGGAAAGTATTTAGTTTAAAAGAGGAACTTATGTCTTTTTGAAGAACAATTATTCAGGAACATGTAATTTTTAAGTTTTTAATATAAGTTTAATATAATAAAATATTATTTTTAGCTTTTTATATATTAGTACAGGCGCTATATTTTTTCCCAAGCTTTTTTTTGGCATTATACTTGTTTCAGGAATTTTTTTATTGTAACATACAAATTAATTTGCAATTTATAAATATTTGAAACTCATATTTAAGGATTCTAAAAAAGGATTTAACTAAAAATTACACTTTTACCTACTTGTAACTATTCTAAAAATTTTTTCTCTGAGTGCATTAGGGTTTGGGTTGTATGGAATTGATATTGGGTCTGGTAACTCCATGAATTTTCTTGTGTTTTCAGTGGGGAAACAGCAGTAAATTGACATAAAAACCAAATTGTCCATAAAAATGTATTTCCCTTTAGCCCAAGCCAAGGATCTCCCCTAGCAGTTGCTTTTTCCTCGATTTTCTCGCTTTTCTTTGTGGCTCCCGCTCATACTTCCCCTAACGCCCCCTTTCCGACGATGCTTATCGATAAAGTTCAATGGCAGCTCCAGGGGGAAAGTTGCTCAGTTGGCCGGCGGAATTAGTTTCCTGCGGGGTATCCCTTGGAACGGTTCCGTCAACAATTTAATCAGTTCATCGCCTTCTGCCCGGCCGCAGCAAATCCTGCTGGCCGAAAAAAGGATCTTAGCGCTGGCTTGTGTTTATTTCCACACCCTTTGGGGATTGTAGTTTATTTTTTTTGGGGTTTACTTGCCGCTCTATTGACACAAAAATAAGTCGGCTTTAGTTTTGGTTTTATTGGCCGCATTCCGGCGGCAGGAAATTAAAAGCCATCTGGCAATGTTTTCATTTCCTTTCACCATCCAGTCACTCCATCATCCTGGCCCCCAGAATCGATATTATGCTAATGCCTGTCTAATTATTGCCCATTATCGAAATGAACTGAACACATTTCCCATCACAATCAACATTCTATAATCGTAGTCTGCCGGCTGGCTTATTTGATGAGCCACAGCCAGAGCCCCGAAAATAAACTGACTGAAATTCGACGCTGGGAGTTAGAGGAAATTATAATTTGTAAGTGGTTTTAGGGTGCTTATTCGCAGGAGAAATATACTTGGAAACTTTCGGCTGATTAAATTACTAAGAGAGGCTCAACTTAAAATCAAATCAAAAGGTTTTTAGCTTTATAAAGTTTTAATTTTGTATTAAAATATTCAAGTGGAGTTAAGATTAATCATTTTAGGTCTTGGCTAACCTTTAAACCTATCGTTATCTTTCATTTTTTATTTAGAAAATTTTGCTTAACAAAATATGTCATGATGAATAGAATGGCAGTGATTGATAATTTTCATGCTTCCCTAATTATTAGCTAGGCAAAGCCAAAGGCAAATCATTTCACACAGAAGATTTTCCCACATTTTCCCTGCATTTCCTGTCCATTTACGGTTTTTCTTTCTCTCTTTTTTTTTTAGTACCAACTCCCACGTTGACGTGTGGGGACTTTGAATGGATTTTTAATAACATTGTCAGGGTGACACAGAAATGGCGTCAACATGTGCGCAGCTACCGACCCTGACTGTGATTATCACTCGACCTCCGACGCCTCCACCTCCCCTGGTATCACAATGTCCTGACCATCGGGGGTCCTGCTAGAGCACACACACGCACACTCACACTCACACTCAGAGACAACAGCATGAAAGTGTTGGACACTTTTTTTTTGTTTGTTTGGGTCACGGTGTTGTTTTTGTTGCACGGCAGCTCCTGCTGTTGCTGCTCTTTTTGGCCGGTCAACATGCTCATATTGGATATGTTTTGGTGGCCACCGGGCACTCCACTCCAACGGCTCATCATCATCATCATCATCATCATCATTGGGTCCATCCTTTTTTGATGAGGCGAAGAGCTCTAGCCAACTAATTTCAGCCTGACATTTGCCAACAATGGCCATGACGATGATGATAATGATAATGCTGATGACGGTGATGATGATGATGATGGGAATAATGCCGCACATTTCATAAGTTTCGATGGCGGTTAATTTACATGGCCAGTGGCAGGATTTATTGCCACAAAACTAGGCCAGCTGTGGGGCAGCTAGATATTTATTACAGCCTTTTCGCTTGAAATAAGTTAATATCGCTTGACTTCTTACTCTCTGCTCAGAGGCAAAGGTTCTCATTTAATGGCTTCACAGGCAGGCAGACAGTCGAAGGATATGCCCACGACCTGATTGCAAATATATATTTGGAACAGAAAATCATAAAAGTGATATATTATGCACAGATGGTGCCGTGGAAATGGAATATATAAAGTTCTAAGCTCTGTATATTATTATTATTTTTATTTGTATATTTTGGTTTAGTGATAGTCGTACATAATTTATCATAAAGAATCAAATATAAACCAAAAAATAGAATAATAATCTAAGCTTGTCATGTTAGGAAGTAATTAAGCAGTGCAATTTAATTTAATGGTAATAGAATGTGCATTTAATTTTCTAAAATTCAAAAACAAAACATTCTTGGTTGTCATGTCTGATAATTAATTGGAAATAACATTATAGAAAACACAAGGCTATTTAGACCAAAAGGATTCAAATATTTTACCCATTATTTAACCCATGAAATCATTACAAAATTGGTTTTCTGATCAAATATATTATGTATACTAAGCTTCTTTAAGCTGTTAACTAAAAATTGTTTTCTTATAAACCCTTGACCAATATTTATGAACCAATTTTAACAAAATTTACAGGGACCGTAAATAATAATTATTGGGAAAATTTTTAAGCTAAAAAATCAAGCACTTAGGATCCACTTAAAAGAAAAATATATTATCGTGAATCTTTGTTGGATAAATATCCAATACCCATAGATTATATTCTAGCCATTTCCGAGATGATTTTTATATCTAGGACTTTTACGATATTCATCAAAATAATAATTACTAAAATAATAATTATTAAAATGGATTTTTATACGATATTCATCAATAATAACAAGCAAAATTAAGTTAAAACAAAATTAATTAAAAATAATGATTAAAATTGAGTTTTATTCTATAACTCAATCAATTAATTTTTAATATGAATATAGTTATAAACCCAATTTTAATAAATTTTAATTATTATATATAACTGCAAAAAAATCTTTCTTCATTATCAAAAAAATACAAATCAATTTGTAATCATTTTGACGTGATTTTTTAAAAATAAAACTTGTAAAGATTTGGGTTTCTGAAAAGTTATTTTAATTCGTCAGTTAAAAGTATCAGTTCTAATACAACTTATTTAAGAAAAGTCGTATGTTTTCTTAAAAGTATGTTGCAACTATAATGTCATCTCTTGGGCATTATTACCCCATCTATGGGCAATAATAGCGAGTGCAATGGAAGCTGGCGAGAAGGCTGTTCCAGCAGGCAAACAAAAGCTGGCGAAAACAAATAATCCGTTCGGTGAGCTCCGTGCTCTGCTCGGCTGTCCTCTTTTGCCGTTTTGCTGTTTGCTCCTGGCTTGTATGTGTATGTGTTTGTGTGTGTGTGTTAGCTAGTGTGTTTTTGTTTGTTTATTTGTTTGTGTTTTCCTTTCGAGGCACACGGCTCTTATCGGGATGCTTTTTGTCTGCCTGTGTTTCTGCTGTTGCTGCTGCTGCTGTTTCTGTTTCTGTTTGCATGCGATGCTGATGATGAGCCTGCAACATGTCGAGTGTGCTGGCAAAGTAATAATAACAAAAGGGCTAAGACAGAAGCGGCAGGGAATGAAACAGGGCTTAGCAGCCAACTCATTGACACGTTCCATGGCAACACTTTCGGTTTTGGCCTCCAGTCTGCTCTGCACTGCCTGCTGCCTGGCTGCTTTAAGCCATTTACTTAGCCACACTCGGACAGATGTCAATAGCAATCTGGCTGTGTAAATGGATGCTCGACTGGCTGAATGAAATCATGCACGACTGACTTTATGCCTTTGCCTTTGCCATGCCTTGCCATGCAGTCGGATTCATTTCCATTTAAATGTTACATCAACTTCGGTTTCCTCTGCGGGGGCAACAGTGCGTATGACCGGCTCTGAATGTGCATTTAATTGCATTTCAATTTCTCAATTTGCCTCCATTTGGGCATATCCTGTCAGGCGCAGACGGCTGCCATTGAATTAATAATTTATCGATAAGCCGTTTGAAGGACTTTGGCCGCAGGCTGTCACTTAATTAGTGAGATGGTGGCGACAGCACTAAAAGCCAAACCGCAACTTTGGCCACACAGTTGCCACGCAGGTCATTTGCCTTTGCCGGTTAGTTTCCCAAAAATTTTCCAGTTTTCATTTTCATTTTCCTTTTTTTATTTAAATTTTTGCTAAAAGGCCAGAAAACGAATCACACATTAAACTTAATTAAAATTATAAATCGAAAACAACATTAGCTGGGCGGCGAGAAAGAGGCGTGGCTTTGATTGGCATAAAGGGGTTTAATAAGCATAAATTATGAGTAGGCTATAATCAATTTTTGTTGTTATTGTTTGTCTGGCTAACATGAAAATTGGTTGCAACACGCAAGCCAAACGTTGGAAAAAGGAAAATAAACCTGAAAGAAGAGTGTTGAATACCCTGAAGTATTTCAGCTAGAATATATTTTAAATTATATCGAAATTACTGGTTTATAATGTTTTGTATTAAGAAATAGACAGAGAGTATTTTAGTTGGATTTTAAATTATATTTAACTCTAACATATACAACATAAATTTATAAATAAAATATTCTGCTTTTAATAGTATATTTCTTTGGATATATTTTTTTACCTTTATCAAGATATAAATCCCTTCATAAAATATATTAACCTGACGACACCTTTTGTCCCAATGTCTAAATATACTTTCATAAAGGGCATTAAACTTTTCGGCTGAGGTCATTTTCGGGCAGGTGCAGCAGATGGGGCCGGGGCGGGGTTGGAGTGGCAGATAACAAAAGTCGAATGTTCATTGCAAGTGAAACCACCTGAGAAAGCTTGGTAATTACAGGTCGCGTCACTCTCTATAAACTCAACTACAGGAGGCCTGCAATTAGCCGGCCACATAACTCATCCGCCACGTGGCCGCTCTCGCTCTCGCTCTGGAAATAAAATGCAATTTGCAAAGTGAAATTGCCTGTGCTGGTTAAATTAATCTCGCCCTCATTCTCAAACAGCCCGCAAGGCAATTTCAAGCTCGACTTGCCAACTCATCAGCGAACAGCCAGCATCGCTCAGTTGTCAGCCGCAATCGCTGGCATTCTAATTAAGCCGCGGCTAATCATTAATTAGACACAACGAATACTCTGCCAGGTTGCTCTCTTTTTTATATAGATGCGTATATATATATATAGATGTATATACATAAAAAAACGACCCATTTAAGTTTGGTAATCGCAACAGCTTTCTAATGCCGCTAAAGCCAAAAACAAATGTTGCTTTTAATTATGGTCTTTCTAAGGATTTGACGGAGTTACACAGAAAGAAAAAAATGGACTGTAATTTTATGACAATTTTTAATTTTTTACCTTTTTTGTTATGAATTATTTATCAAATAACATTTTATACTTTCTGAGTGTCTTTTCCGATTTCAGACCTTTTAATTTTACGATTTCCTTTTCCAAAATTCAATCCAATTTCTTGACCAGTGTGACCAGCTCCCCTGCTTTGGGCTCACATTTAGCACTTCCAGGCACGCCACTGGCCACACCCAAGGATATCCGAGGTTGAAAGTGGTTGTGTGGTGTAGCCATTGGATGGGGGAAAGGTATTGGGATATTAGGTGTGGGATGGCAGGTGCAGGTCCAACTGCCGCTGCTGGGTGTGTGCTCAAGGCTAGGGCCAAATGGCCGGCTACCTGGCTGGCCGAAGCAAGCCACACTGACGTGCTCTGATCGACAGGATGTCTGCCGGTAGGTGGCAAGATGGGTGGTCTGCGGTCGGGGGCTTATTTATAAAACGACCTTGGCGCAAATCAAATGCAAAACTTTTATGCGGCCAGCCGCACGCGTCCATGTCCGCGTTCGCGTTCGCGTTAGCGTCTGTGTCCGCATTTGCCTGCTCATTAAAGGTCAAAGCCGATTTGGTTTTGTTGTTGTTTTTGTTGTTGTTTTCCCTGTTGTCTCCTTTAGGTGTGTTCAGTCCCGTGTCCTTTGTGAAGGGAATTTGCGAGAAATCATACCCAAACACAGAAAAGAAAAAAAGTTTACAAAACAAGCAAACAAATATTTACACAGGAAGGAAAAAAGCATAACAAATTGGTAATTTATTGAATTTAAAGGGAAAATTAGAAAGTCAGGGATATTACGGGGTCCTTAAATTATATTTTTGTTGAAAATAATATTAAGTTATTTTCTAATCAGGCATTTTAAAAATATTTTAAGTATTATACCCATTTTTTTCTTATTTATTTTTACTTCTTCGACGTATATAAAACCTTTTTTTTTGATTGTTACACAAAATTCTTAAGGTAACAAATACCCGATGTTGACAAATTTCCTCTGTGTGCACATGTCTGTATATTTTTCACCGTTTTTTTGTAACATTTCTTTTGAATTATTTGCCATCGCGCGGTGCTCAATAAACATAATTAGCATTTTGCCACTTTACGTGGCACAGTCACTAATGAATGACTAGGCCCAAAAGGAAACAGCCCAAAAAAACGGGCAACAACAACAAGGTAACAAAGCAAAGCAAGGGGCAGGGGTTTGGGGAGGCGAGGGCTCAATTGGACCTATTTCATATGCAAAATGTGGCAAAGAAGTTGATTAAAAATTCAGGAAGAGCTCAACTATTTGACAGGCACAACGCCATCTGTGGGGCAAATAAATAACAGAGTAAACTGTGCAAAGGCCACAAACAACTACCCACACACGTGCAAAACGGTGTGTGCGTATGTATATATGTATGTATAAGCTGTAGACACATCAACACTTGCAGAGCTGTATACAAGTGTCACTCGTGTGTAGCGCACTCAACACCAGCACTTGGCCATTGCCAGTCACACACACACTTGTACGCCGAAGTACACAAAGAACAAGGTGTTGGCCAAAATTTTGTTTAAAATATTTTCAATAAAAGTAAATAAGGTCTTAAATAAGAAAGTAAAATATTTTTAAACAAACTTTATACTTTCTAATTTACGATTTTATATACTTTAAATTAATATAAAATATTTAAAATATTTAAGTAAACTTATTTTTAATTGTAAAATATATAAATTTCTTCCAGTGCACAAACGTATTTAGCAGGCAAAAGGTCTACCCGCTCTCTCTCTCACACACAGACACACACTCGAAGGGCACACTCATTTAGTGTCGCACACATGGCGTATACGTGTTGCCGTTGCCTGCCTGTGGTCGTGCCGCAGAGTGTAATTAAATATTTTACAGGCAATCTACATTCTTGAGATAAACTCAGCTTTATATATGTGTATGTGTGCCCGTCAGGAGCCACAATGGGAAAATGTTTTTAAAAATGAAGAGAAACATGCAAAATGCTAAGCAAGTACAAAGTTCAGGAGGTGTCGGTACCGATTTGAAAATGCTCTTAACCAAATGGAAAATGTCACAATGAAATAAAAAATTTAGTTCTAGCTAGGAACTACAGGAAAAATTTTGGAATTTATAAGGGACCCAAAGAAAGTCTCCTTGTTTCAAAAATAATTTGTAAAGTAACTATTTTAATCTGAGATATAGAAATTTCTGGTAATTTCAAGATTCAGTTAACAAATATACAATTCAATGAATAAATAATTAAAATGAAACAAAAATATAAGAATACACTCTTCGTCAATGAAATCTGGAATCCTAAAATCTATTTATCATTTCGAAAATATTTTAAGAAGTATTTATTTTTGTCATTTCAATTAATACTTTTTTTTTAAATCCAAACTAACCTCTACAACTTAATCATTTTTCAAAAACTCAATCCTTCTGGTTAAAAACCTATATTGATTTATGTCCCTTTATGCTAATTTCCATTCATTTGAAAACCTTCCAATTGACTGCGAAAGTCGACGAACTCGTTTGAATGTTGGGCCCAAAAAAAGGACAACATCATAAGATACCAGATTAATGTTTGCAGCTCCCCCAAAAGCAGACACTTCTACACACACGAAGAGGCGCATATGGGAGCACCCAGAAGGATATTGCGCTTAGGCTGCAATATTTCGAGGGCTCGTCCTGGGTCCACACACCATCACACCCACACCCACACACACACGCAAATATGGCTCGTCGAAACATTTTTGGGGGCATAAGTCGTCGTTGTCGTTGTTGTGGAATTTAGATTAGTGCCATTTAACTTTTTAGATTTACAAATGTTGCATGAAAAGATAATCGGCTTGCCCTTGTCCGCCAGCCAGCCAGCCACAGGACATGGGAAACGGGACTCCGGACACGGGACACGGGACACAGGAGACGGTAGTCATGGGCAGTTTTGTGGTTGCTGCCCCTTTGCAACCTCAGAATCAGAATCAGCCTCATCCACTACCCAGCCTGGTCTTCGTCCTCATCCTGCCTGGCAGCGTCTCAGATCCTCGGTCTGCGTTTGAGTTTGCGGCATTGTAACAGGTTTTGAGGCGTGCTTTGGGTTTCTGCGGCTTGGGTCCTGGAAATATGGAACTGGAGATGGAGCCAGACCCCAAATTGGATTTCGTTGTTGTCTCCCAGTTGGGCTCATATATATATATATATATATATATTCCTATATAGTGTGCGTGTGCTTGGACTCGGACGCGTGTTGGTAATTGCGCTTTGAGGTTGTAATTTGTGAATTGAAACTGTCAGCAGTAAAATGCGGTGCGTGTGGCTGTGGATTTAATAAGCAAATTAAAATGCAGCATTGCCCACAGTAATAACTCGAAAAAACACCTATGTAATTGACTTCTTATCGTTTGAATATTCATTAAAAATTAAAAGGGAAGCTATCTTAACAAGGTAACTACTTGACTTTAATAAAAGGAACTATTTAACCCTTAAAAAAAAAGGACATCAAATGATATTGAGTAATTTTATACATTTACTTCTTAGTTAAACTTCATATTTAATACTGCTTAAAATTTTATAAATTTATAAATTTAATCAGCAAAATTAAGTCCTGCTCTGTCCCATAATCATATCTCTTTATTTTCTTCTTATTGTTTTTCCTTGAACAATTAACCGAGAATTTAATTTGCAAAGGCTAATCATTTCGCCCTACAAAATTTAATTAAAGCTGCATTTGCATTGGAATTTCCGTTATGTCCTTAATTAATAAGTTATGCTTTTTCCCCGCTCACTGCTAAGCAACAGCGAGTATAAAACAGGGGGAAAACAAGGAGAAAACAGTTTTTTAATTGCCTGCAAAAAAGGGTTTACAAGAGGTTGTGTGGGGTGGGGTGGGGTTTGGGGCTGGCATATACACTTGTGTAGTAGTAGTAGTAGGCCGCAGCTGCTCCTCCGGCTTAAAGGATGAGGGCCGGCACAAAGTCCACATGAACTGACCACTTGAACTGGCCTAATTGGCTGGCCAAGTGTTGGCTATTTCGGAGCCTGAACTCCAAGGTCTCTGGATGCGGTTACCCGCTGACCATTGAACATGGAAGCAATGGAACTTATTTACTTTTGCTTGTGGTTTGAAGATGGTTTTCTAAATATCAAAAGTGCACTAAACAAATTGGACCAAATTGAAAGTTGAATTTTTGTTTAAGCCACACATTGGTGCAAGTTTTTAAAGCAAGTCATGAATACATAGATATACATTCGTAATTAACTTCCTTTCCCAAAAAAAAGCAGGCTCCATTAAAGTGAAAGGGGCATGGCCAGGCGATGGCTATCGAAACGAAACTCAAAGGCAACACTATGCGTGCGCGAAAAAATTCATTCATTCAGCAGTCCAGCAGTCCGTCTGTCCAGCTGAAATGTGGGGCGTTAGAAAAGGGGTTACGCCCCCCTTTATAGCCAACATGTGAATTAGCCAGCATTCTGGCAGCTGCTGGAAATGGTGGCACCGGCGGCGGCACCGGAAACGGAAATGTAAGAGCGTGTTCGAGCAGAAGGCCATAATTTTGCATTAGCAATGGCAGAGGAAGCAGTAACTGAAACAGAAGCATTAACATCAACTGAAACATCAACTGAAACATCAACTGGAGCAGCAGCAACAAACATTGACAGATAACAGACTCGAGAGTTCACTCGCATGTGAGCGCACGTGATAAGAATTCACAGGTGCGAACACGCGCAGCCAGGTATTAAATATGTCGAACATCGTTCGCAGCTCACTCATCAAATGAGCATTAGAAATTGAGAGGAGAATGTGTTGGTAAATGGGAAATTAGGGAATTACCTTAAACAACAGCTTATGGTGAGAAATTTCTGGCAATTTCAAGATTGAGTCATTAAAAAAACATTTTGTGGAGTAATTTTGATGACATTTTGTTTTTGAAATAGTTAATATTTAATTTAGAAGAGTTGAATTTGATAGAGTTTTCGAGTGAAACTAATTTTTAGCCTTGAGTATTACACCTTCTGTATTTTCTACAAATAATTAAGGTTCTAAGTAAACCCCAAGAAAATCCCCAAATAAATTCTAGACCCATTTCCTTCAAATACTTTAAAGTATATGCTCAACGACCACCGTTAATCTTCTCGGTAAAGATGGATTACCGAAAGCCTGGGCTAAAAATGATTGACCTTGGCAAGTTAAACGTCCTTTTCCGTCCTCCTGCGTTCCAAATATAATTAGTTTTGCACTAACTGGGGCGTAAAACGAAACTCAGACACATAACGCCCCCAGATCGAACTTAGCCGAACCGAAGCGAAGCCTTTTGCCTGGTTCTCCCCCTTCCTCAACACAGAAAATCATTAAAAATATTTGCCTGCACGCGCTGAGCCGCCTCGTCATCCAATCAGCCATCGACTTCTCAGGACCAGGACTTTAGCCACTATGCCATCCAACCGCCACACCACCGAAATCGACACCACAACCACTAGCCTTCCTGCTCCTGGCCATCGGGTAAAAAAAAAGGAGAGAGAGGGCCGAAAAGAACCCAATTTGGGGCATAAAAATTGTTGCTTACTTGGCAAAGATGTTTATCACACCGTCGGGTGGCTGGATACAAAAAAAAAAAAATAAATAAATAAAGTGGGAAACACCGGGAGGGGACTTCAGACGAGATGCTGCACATTGGTTCATAGACTCAGAAGGTATTATTTACTCTAGAACTTCAAATATAAGTGCGCTATAAAATTTTCCATAACTAACAATTTGATAAAAACTTCACGCTGCATTTTAGTTGTGGCTAAGAAGATAATATTATCTTGGTTTAAATTATTAAAAACGGGTTTGCTCTTTTTATGTTGTATTTTAATTTCATAAAATTTTTAATTTATATTATATTTTCATGTATTTTTAGTTGGATATTACTGATGTTTCAATTATTATACAGCTTTAATCACGTCTATTAAAAAAAAATAAAATAATTTTCATCCTTAGATCAAAGATTATATTCTAAAAATTATATTCTGGAACAAAACGAATATTCTCCGTTAATTTTAATTTGATGAAAATATCTAATTTATAAATAGTAGCTATTCTATTATTTATACGCCTTAAAATGTACGGATACTTTAAGTTATTTTCCTTGTCAAAATAAAATTCAAATGCATTGCCATATTACAACATTTTCGAGATAATCTCGAACCACTATGCTGTGGCCAGTGCGGTTGGCAATGTAAATATTTTGCCATTTGGGCTTTCTCTTGGATTAGTTTCATTTATTTCATCATTTGCGCGTCTCACTAAACGCATGCAGTCTTATCCTGGCGGGGCCAGGTCCTGCGTTCTGTGTTCTGTGTCCTGTCTGTGGAGAGAGAGAGCAATGCCCGGAATTTCGGTGGTCCGTGGTCGGTCGGTTGGCGGTCCGGTGGGGGGATAAGAATTTAATCAGGCCGCTGGGGACTCTAAAGCGCCGCCGCCCGCTGCTAACGCAGAAATGTAGGCGCTGCCCAAAAAACACAGCGCACAGGACCAACCAAAATAGCAACGGAAACAGAGAACAGAACAGAAATTTTCTTAAGCGTAATGTAGCACTGGAAAAAATACTGTATTTTTATCCAATTATCTAACTTTTATATAGCCGAGCTTAAGATTGCTTGAAATAAATTTCATAGTTTAAAAAATAATTAATACTCGTTGGAATCAACAACAACTACTACATATTTTCAGAAATCTTTCAAAGGGTGTCCTTCAATTTATTATTATTCTCTTAGTTGCATCACATATTTTTTAACTATGAAGAACTCATTCAAATTGATTTATTAGAATCTCATTTTATAATATATTTTGTTGCATTTCCTTGAATATATAATATAGTATAAAATAAATAAATATAAACAATTTTCCCCTGTGTAAAAATATTGCTCCCGGAATGATGACGATGGCGATGACGAGGTCCGCCCGCCAAAAAGGGAAGTAGTTGGAGGGATTTGGCCTCGTTGCTATTTGATTTTTTCCTTTGCACTTTCCTTTTCTTTTTTTTTTCTGCTCGGCGCCTTTATTATTCGTTACAAGTGTGTGAAGTTGTAATTTAAGTGTGTGGGGAGGGGCGCCGACACGCCCACCGCCCATTAAATGCCGCCTCCGAGTGCTTGGAATGCCGCTCGAGGGGACATTGATTTTCCTCTCCGGATTTTTCCGTTCATACCCATGGCATGCCTTTAAAGCAAATTCCTTCCCAATCAGTTTCAGTTGCGTCTTGATTTTCGCTTTTGATTTCAGCGGGCTTAGTTGGAATGGGGAGAGGGAGGGGGTCGGGTGGAGTATAGAGCCCCTACTCTCGGTGATACTATACCATGTCCCACAGCCCACCATATCCCATAGCCCACATCAGCTGACATTGACGAGTGTCAGGCACATGTCCGCCGCATTGCCGGCGACTGAGTTGGCTTAAGCGTGGACACAGCTGGACATCGAGTGGCCGAATCGGAAGTCAGGGGGGGGGGATGGATGGATGGATGAGGATGGACCACAGGTGGGATGAGCGGGTATCGTCGTTGTCCTTCGGATCCGCTTCTGCCACTACCACCCCCACCCCCCATAGTGGCTGAAAAGTTTTCAGTTTGGCTTTATAGTGGCTCTCTCTTTACCACGAGAACATATTGAATAAATTCATTGGAATTTTTTTTTTGCTTGATTCGTGTGTGACTTGGCAGGGGTTTCTCTCAAGGGGTTTCAATTTCTGTGAAATTATATTTTTGTTTTTTATTTTTTCTTTTCATTTCTGTGAAAAGTATATTTGAGGGAAGTTGTTGAACATGTGAAAATAATGAGAGGATTTTCCAGTAACAATGTTAAGGAAAATATTATTTTAATTTAACATGTTTTATTATAAACAAGTTTATAAAATATATGAAATAGGAAATTAATGGAAAAACTTTGTTTGTATGTTTAAATTTAAATTAAAATTAAATTAATATATTATAAATATAATAAAAATATGTGTAAGAACAGATAAAAACGAAAACAATACATTTTAAAAATAGTTTCATAAATATATATACATAATTTTGCGTTAAATGGATTTATTTTAAAGTTAAAATTGTGCTTATTTATAAACAAATTATCTAATTCATTAAAAAAAATTCATTTATTTACTAAAAAAATATTAAACATCCCTGTGAAGTATTTTGACAAACTTTTTGTTCATAAATTCGTTTAAAATAATCTTTAAACTTGGAAAAAAAAGTATTTTTAACTAACTTAAAAAGAGAACAAAAGATTATATATGTATATTTTAATTATATTTAATAAAAAATGAAATACAATTGTTTCGAACGCATTCATAATTTTGCAATAAAATCGGCAAATTCCATGTTAATTCGGTAACAACAGGCCATAATTGCGTAATGAAACATAACTAATTCATCCTGCAGTATGCGCTTCCCATACTAATTTTAAATTGTGTGCAGGACCAATTATGAAATGATTGCCGTTTGAATAATTGAACCGGAAGCATTGGCTGCTCGCTCGCCCGTTGGTAAGAAAAGGTGAAGGAACTCCACCAAACCGGGGCAATATTTCCTCGAATTAAGGCATTAAATAGTGATTGTCTCGAATGACTTTCTCGGTATCTTCGACACTGTCTCATGGCCTTGATCTGGCCTTTAATATAGGGATAATTTTCCAGTTGAATTTGCTTCTACCTGGCATCTGGATGGGGTTTCGTTCTCGGTTCTATCCGCCAATCAGCTGGTCGGTCGGTGGTTGGCAATTATTTTTAGCCCATTGTGTGTATTTGCCTCCACGCGGACCGACGACTGTCTGCAGGGTTGAGTGTTTATTTTCGCCAATCAATAATCCACATACTCCCAATCGATATGGGCGCACGAGGCGTATGATTGATCTAATTGATGGCCAAGATTGATGGCGCAATCTCGGCAGGTGTCCCCCTTAGTGTCAACCATAAATCTCAATTGCATGCGACTTACGTGCACGGGCTCTGTGGGCTCAGCTGCAGCACTGCATTAAAGTTGAATCGTTTTGAACTTTGTTTTGAATATGGAAAACTTGTCTGTTATCACGAATATTGTAACGGGGAAGCCCCTCTTGCAGTTCTTCACTCGAAAACTCAGCGATTTTGTCAGCGATTCGCGGGCGATTCTGCGAGCGGTCAGCGAGCGACTGAAAACGCGACTTGGCAGTCCAAAGGACGAGCGAGGACTGTGACTCTGCGGCGGCTGACAGTGTCTATTATTCAGGCAAAAGGCCGCAGGAGCAGTAGCAGCAACAGCAGCAGCAACAGAAACCACGGCCAAGGCGGAGCAACTGTTGGTCGTGCGAATCCCGCTTACGATATTCGGAATTCGTTCGGGTTTGCAGTTCGGCTTTTTGTAGTCGGCAAGCGGTCGTCCTTCGTCCCTATATTTCTTGCCGTGTCGTCGGCAGCTGTTTAACTATTTTTCGGTTAGTTTTCCGCAGCGCTTGCAACTCAATGACAAATTGTTGCATCTCCAGAAAAATCCGCCTTCATCCATCCGCCATGCTCACCTGTGTTTTTGTCATTTGAATCAATATCACTTGTTTACACATTATGCTCTTTCCAAGGGGTTAGTTTTCTTTACAAAGGTGGATTTGATTCAAAGAATTATATTCTAAAATTCAGAATTATTTTGTGGCATTTACACATTAGAAAAAGTTTGGGACAATTATGGTCTAAAAGGTAGAATGTTTTTTTGGTCTTTCCTTATTTTTTTTTAAATTTATTTATTTAAAAAAACCCCTAAAAATCATGTGCTCCGGTAAACTAGAGTATTTCGCCTTCTTGAGACCTTTTCTAGTACAGAAAACAGTTTCATGTTGCATACTTTTGAGCGCCTAAGCGAGCGGAAACTTGCACTCTTTGACTTCTTTTTGAATCTGTGGAAATATTTTCTCTTTATTTTTTATTTGTTAAATGGCTTACTGAGCGCTTAAATTTATTGCACAACATTCAGCATTACAAAACAGCATCAGGGAGCGAACTGATAGCGCAAAAGTTTAATGGGAAATGTAAATGTTACGCCATTGTATGACATACGACAATAAAATGGAATGGAACAGAAACAATAAACCGATGGATGCCAGGACCAGGATTCCTACACAGGTTGTTGGTCCCATTTCCCCTCCTGCTTGCACTCCTTCCGCACCTCTCTATCACCAGGATACACTGCAAAAAATTAGTTAATTTAATTTGGATTAATTTAGTTAAAATTAAAAATAAATATTCTAGAGCTCTACACTTTCTAGAATGTAGTTTTTCTGAAAGACTTTTTTTACAATTTTTTGTTCATCAAAATATTAAAGATATATTCTTTAGAATAAGTTAGAAATATATTTATAAAAAATATAATTTCTTAGTTTTAAATTTACAAGTTTATGAAACATTATTCTCTGTTTCTATACATCTCTCTACCTATTTCCCTAGTCACCGCTTCGGTTTTTTTTACTTTATTTGCTGTTATTTTTCTGCGGCTGCGGCCATAATTTACAATAACAACAACCCAGATAGAGGTAGAGGTGGCTCAAGGGGGCGTGGCAGTAGCCGAGAGACAGAGAAAGAGAGAGAGAGAGAGCAGGGGGGCGGGCGGTAGGCAGATAGAGAAATGTGAAGCTGAAAATGAAAGAGTCTAACAATGTGGCTGGCCCCGGCTTGTGGGGCTGCTGTTTTGCATTCGATGGATAGAATAAGGGGGAGAATGCACTCAAAAAAAATATACTTAAATCTATCAATTCTAAAATTTATTTATTTTTAAAATTAATATGGAATAACAATAATAATTTAATAAAAATTAAATTAAGTTCTTTTAAATTTAAAATACTTTTAAATTGCAAGGTGTGTAATTTGGAGATTAAAAAGTATTTTTATTAGTGTATAAAATTGTGTAAAATTAAGCACAAGTATAAAAACCTATTTTTATTTTTTATATGGAATAAAAATAATACTTTAATAATAATTTATTTAAGTTCTTCTGAATTTACACTTTAAACTATAGTTTCAAATTGCAAGATGTGTAATTTGAAGATTTATAAGCATTTTTTTAAGTGTATTTATGCGAAGGATGAAGACACGGCACACGGGGGCATAGAACCGATAGCTGCGTTACCGTTAGCAGTCTAAAACGACGAAGCCATCGAAATCGCGCCATGCAGTTCTTGCGACTTCAGAGAGTCAGATATTGTATTTCATGGCGTCTCGCTCGATATGTCACGCGAATGGATGTGTGTGTCTGTGTGTGTGTGAAATATATATACTTATTTGTATGCCTGTGTGCGCCATAATTCAATTTCAGCATAAGCCCCCATTCCAACCCATATATAGTACATACATATATCCTCCTGCCCACAGCATCCCAATGCCAGCATACATATGCACATGAGGCATTGATCTGCGCTAGCAAAGCGCTTTATGTTTTATGCGTGCGGCTGAAAAGTTTAACGAGGCATAAACAAACACGGCCAGCAATGGGGCTATTGTCGTTGACTGAATGAATGAAAGTTGGCCTTATGATATACGGTGTGCCCAGGGATAGACATTTATTTAGATCTATCCCGGAAGCGGGATTATAATCGTTAAGTGTATGGGCAAGAGTTGGGAATACATTTTCCCCCCATAAAGAAAGATTTATGAATTTGATTTTGTTTTTATAACCAATCGATTTAAGCTTACATTTGCGGCAAAAATACTAGAAAAATTGATAAAAAAAAATACGTTTTCTTTATCCAAAAATAAACCAATTTTTAAATTCAATTAGTTTTATAACTTAGTTTTATTCTTACTTAGTTTTTCCTACATCTTAATATTTTTTCCAAGAATTTTTCTTACAAAAGTCTTTCTTTATAAAAATTATTTCAAAGAAAGTAATTTGCGTGAGTTGAGCAACTGAAAATGAACTTTGTTTAAAATAAAATAACCTGCTCTTTGGCATTTACCTGAATTCGTTATAAACTTGAGCAACTTCAATTAATTTAAAATCACAAGTTATTAAATTCAACAAGAAGTTGTGTCTGTGCTTGTGGAATGTCTAAAATTTCAGAGAAATCAATGAATGCTTAGATACATTGAATGCCATTTGTATTCTAATTATGTTATATACTTCTTTTATTAAAAATGAAATTCGATATTGGGGAGGCTATAATTTGGCTCTTCAAGAGCTTTGAATTGTGTAAGTAGAATAAAGGTAAAATAAAATATTGAAGCCTATAATTAAACACAAATTGTGAACAATTTGAATTAAATTAAATTAGTTCCTTGTTGGGTTTAGCAGAGAATTCCTCACCATCTATTTATTTTTAGTTGTTTCTCATTCCATTAAAATATTTAAGTATTTTACAAACCTTGCTTTCTTCTTACTTAACTCAAAAATACATATGACTTTGATTTGAAATTATTGCGGCGGTTGTGCCACTTGCAGCTGGCGATGTCGCAAGCTGTGAAGCCCATGTTAAAATTGGCTTATCCATAATCCAATTAGCCAGGCCAGATAGCGCCGTGTCACGGCCACATCCTCCTTACATAAACCATATGTTTCGTCACATGCAATTTCCAAAGCAATTAGCCGGCACCCATCACCTGCCCGATGCAACATCCTTCGCTTCTATTTCACACTCACACATACCGAAGACCGAATATGCTAGAATGTCCTTTCATTTGCCTGCAGCCTGTTGCTGGGATCATGGAAAGTGTGTGACAGTGCTGGCTGGTAGATAAATAAATACTTTCTTAAATAATTTTAAAGAATATTTTTTTTTAATTATTTTCCAGAGAAGTTGACTTTATACTTTTAATCAAATAATAATAAGTAAAAATCTACCATAATTGTATCAATAAAAGAACCATTAATGTAAAACCGAGTACACTGCTTTTAATTAACTGCTCATTTATAATTTGTACCAATTTTGTTCTGTTATTTACATCCAAACAAATTGTTGTTGGCCAGCACTGGTGTATATGCCTTGCGAATTGAATTTGTCGCGCATCGAACGAAACTTGGCAATTCAATCAACGTGCCAGCTGCCAACTATCCATACTACACACCATTTCACCTGCTCGTTTCCTTTTTTTCCTGACCATGAACCTGACCATCGACCACTGGGGGCTGTGTCTTCTCCGAATGACTTTTGGCCAACGCTTATTGCTGGTGTTTGTTGTTGCTTCTGCTGTTGTTCGCTTGGCTAATTGAATTGCCCTGTTTGTCGCCTGTTTTGTTGTGTCCTCAACAAGGGGAGCACAGTGTCAAAAATTACGCATACGCCCGGTTGGCGCGCATTAAGCCGTTACGGCTAATGAAGCTCACGAGATTGACGGGCCAATTATGGCGATGATGGCAGCGCCATTGTTTCCGTTTCCGCTGTGTCCCATCAATTGAATTACATTGAAAACTTCGTTAGGCTCGTTAGTCGAACGCGCGCGAGTTCTGCCTCTGCCATCGATAAACACGCTCGCCCGGCAAACTTAAAATGCAATCAATGCCAGCTTGGCATTCTCCGTTGCAGACTTAATCTCGATTAAATGATTTTTTATTGATACCATTAAGTGGTGCCAGTACTCACACGTATAATGTACACATAAATGCACTGGGAAAATATTGATAAAGTTTATTTTTAGGCTTCATAGAAGCTGCTGAAAATGGAAGTATCCGGCTCGAAGGACCAAAAATGGTTGAAATGTAAATTTTTACTGATTTATGGAGCTTCTAACCTGAAAATTAACTTGTGTAAGCTTACAAAAAGAGAGAAAATATATAAATTCAATAAAAATACATCAACTTTGTTATTTTTACCTCAGCGTGGCCACATATATTTCTGAGAGTTCGCACAGTTTGAGGCCCTTAGGGAAGTATCCGGTTCGAAGGACCAAAAATGGTTTAAATGTAAATTTGTACTGATTTATAGTATTTCTAACGCCAAAATTAACTTGTATAACTTTAAAAAAAAAAGAGAAAATATAAAAATTCATTACAAATAGACAGATTTTGTTATTTTTTCCTCAGCGTAGCCACATATATTTCAGAGAATTCTCACAGTTTGAGGCACTTGGGGAGGTTCGGGCTTTGAAACTTTTCCCCCTATGAAGGGCAAGTGAGTGGCTGGAGTAAATCCCGGCAGATTGCTTGCTCTCGTTACGCTTTTTTATTTTCCCAAGCTATTCTTTTTCATTTTTAATTGATGTTGAGCGGTGATGGGTTTTCCGTCAGCCTTGCCAGGCGTCAGGATTAAGCAGAGCGTTTTCAATTTGCAGAAATAAAAATAACAATGGATAGCCGAGGAGCATACATAGGTGGTTGGCACACCGACAGTTGGCACTCCGGCAGTCGGCACACTTGGCATTGACAATCCAAATTGAATGGCAATTTGATTTTATTGAAGTGCAGCAGCAGCAAACGCAACTGGTGGGCCCTGTCAGTGCACCGAGCGAATATAATATTTCAGCTGACCAGGCAGCCAAATCACAAGGAATTCACTCTATTTTTTTCCTCTTGCCTTTAGGATTTTCCGGATTTTTTGTGTGGATTTATTTTTCCTTCTTTTTTTTACTCATTGACGCCTGCGGCACGTACTCGTGTTTCTCTGTCGGGCAACTTGTCGGGCTCTAAGGCAAGCACATCCTCATTCCATGGTCCTCGTGCTTGTCATGCTGAAAATATAATTAAAGTTTTTGACAGTTATCTCTGGCCAACAATGAATGAATGCCCAATTCTCGGTGTGATTAATGATGTCACTCTGGCAAGCTGAAAAAGAAAATAACACAGAATTAAATCTAGAACAAAGTTGAAAGCGGACCCAGGGGCAATACCATTGCATTGAATTGAAACTGAATTACTTGATCATTTATGCTAGATTATGATAATCGCATCGAAAATGGCCAACCGCAAAACAACAAAAATGGGACATTAGTTGGCTCCATTTGTTGTCCACCAATTGGAATTCCGCAAATGTCCAAAAGTATGTCCATGTGCAAGCAATTTGCAATTTCATAGAGCTTAGTGCGGTTGTGGTTGCAATTAAATGAAAATTCGGCATTTGGTGGACGCCTGTTGTGTGCCACTAAAAATATTCTGTGTGAAATTTTGACCAAACAATTTCATTTCTGTCATCTTTTTGGGGGTAGATTTAGTGGCTTAATTTTGATTGATTGCAGTAATCTTTCAATGAGCCTTGGAATTTTAAAAGGATAATAAGCTGAAGCCATATCAAATTACAAGGATATTTGATGGAGATATTAGATGACTATTTTATTTTCTAATTTAAGGAGTCATGCGATTTTACAAGCTTAAAAGGGGCAAATGCACTGACTCTTTTTAAACCCTTTTCGAGGTCCTGCAAATTCAAGCTTTTCCTTCTTGACTGGGATTAAATTTACGGAAGTGTCACTCTCAATTTGCCACACTATATATCTTTGTCTTTGCCTTTGCCTCTGTCTATTTGCGCACCTTTGGTTTCGGCTTGCAGCTTTGTTAATTAAAAAATCTCCGGGAAATTAGAGAAGTCAGACGGGTAATTAGGACTGACAGCCGCAGGGCTGACAGCACACACACACACACACATACGCGGTCAGACGGATCAGATGGATTTTGTCCAGGATTTGGCGTTAATTGGCTGCCGTTGCGTGGCAACCAAACTGAAGTTGCAATTGCATCTCTGCAGCTAGTGGATTGCAAACAAATCGCAAACATGGCCACATATGCCAACTCGAGCGAAGAGAGTAGTCCTGTAAGAGCTTTCTACGAATAAGTTTAACTTTTAGAGCAAACTCTAGTGTCTATTTTGTGTACTGTGGCAGCCAAAGTGCCTCAAAATTGAGTTTTTGTTCTTAAAATTGAATTAATAACAGGTTTTCGGGGCAGATGATTTCATTAAAACAGTCAGAGGCAAAGGGCCAACACTGCGTATGCGCAATGTTTTTGCCAGCGGACTTGACTTGGCTTTTGTAAAACTCTGTGTTTGCACATGTTTAATATGCAATGGCTAGGCTTAATCCTTGAACAAGAAAATCCTTTTACACCATATTGAGTTCTGTTGTTGCCGCCACCGCCACCTGCCTGCGGCTTCCCTAATTACATTAAAAATATAATGATTTAAGCCCGCACTGTGCCTGCAGTTAGGTTTAAATATTTATGCCCCCAAGTTTGCAACTTATTGGGGACGAGTTTTATGAGATATTTTATGCCAAAAAAAGGCAACTTAAACCAAAAAAAAAGGGAAACAACAAAGTTTTGGCAGCTGCACCTTAAAGGAATTTCCGTTTGAATTTCCAGGGTGCTCTACAGGCTCCTCCCATTTAGGATATCAATTCTTGCTGGCTTGTTGTAGCTTTCAGTTGCCATTCTCCAAACAATTAGCAACCGAAAGTGGGCCAAACAAACTGTCAAGCCGGCAAACATCGAATCAGACCATCGAAGTGAAATGGAAATGCTGAATGAAACCACTACTAAAAACGAAACTTGTGTTTTGCAATCTCCTCTCAATTTTTTCTTCTCTCCAGTCTGTGTTGGGGTCAAGCCATACAAAGGCACAACAAAAAAATGGCAAAAATGAAACTGTTTACGACACACAAAAACTTCTGGCTGATGATGATCATGTGAAAGTGGGTGAAAGTGCACAGGAAACAGGTAATAACAAGGTTAAACTCATTTAAATAATTAGTTTTATAATTTTTTTTAGAGCATTGTGCAGTTGGAAAATAAGTGGGAAAAGTATATTGAAAGTAGGAAAAATAGGTTTTTTGGTGTAAGAAATACAATTTACAATCAGATATTTTACACAAAATAGAAATGTTATAGCAAACACATTTTTAAATTTTCTTTTAATACGAAAAACAAAAAATATAATGATGATACAGATTCTACATAAATTAACATATTTCAGCTGACTTTTGGAATTTAGTTTGCTTTGTCAAAACATACTCCCAAAAAAGTGCCCAACACAAAACCAATATTGAAGAGCTCTTCATTTCTTCGAGTGCTTCAAGTGGATGCTTTGTTCCGATGTGCGGTCACTGCCAGGGGCCATGTTTTGTGTATGGCCCACGGAGCGTATGCGTAACGAGTGCACAAGTGGCCATCGTTGGCTGCCCGTGGGGCATACAAAAGGAATCGTTTTGCTTGTCATTTCGCCGATTCAATTAACGCAACAACTCGAAACAAAAGCGACAGGGACACAAGGACACAAAAAGCCAAAAGCTCTTCTAAAATCAGGAAGCCCAAGGTGCCACTCCACTCGCTTTTAATGGGCAATTACATTTTAATGAGAGTTTTCCCGCCCCCATCTCCAGTCGATAAATGCAAATTTTTTTGGCCAAAAGCAGCCGAGACACAACCTCACCTTTAAAATCGCGTTAAAGGTCGCCTTAAAGCCAAGGGGTCAGGACACAGGGACACTTGTGTCCTGCGCCTTTGTATGTAAATTCCAATGTTATTAATTTCGAGCTCGAGCTCGAGTGTTTATATGGCACGGTCCCCGCCTCCGTATCGAAGGCTTGACACATCAAAGCCCTGACCTGACAGAAGCACACGCCCTTTGCGTATTTTTTTAAATGCGTGTGCGATTAAAAAATAAAAATAAAAAAGAAGAAGGAATCAGTTACTGCTGTTATAACGGCAACTGAATCAGAAACAAACATTAAAGGAGGGACCGGCCGGCGCTTTCAATTGGAAAACGGGGCGGCAAGCAGAAATATAATGAGTTTTGCTTCGCTGTTCACAAACAGCTCTCTGGCGCTGGCCATGGCCGCACTCTGACAAGCGCTGACACTTTTCCGCTTTTCCATTTTTTCCCACACAAGAGAGGGGGCGGTGTCTGTGTGCATAAGCGGGATAAATGTACATGAAAAAAAGCTGACATTGGATTTTAGAAAAAAATTATGTACCAAAAAGGATTAAGTTATATTCTAAGGAAAATCTGTGAAAGAAAGCCGTCTCCCATCTGAAATTGTTTAATATTTTCTTTTCTTTGGAATAATTCTTATTGATTTTATACTTCTTTTTTATATAAAAGTTATTAATTTTTCTTTGAGTGCAGGAGGCTGTTGAAGGTCCCCATAATGTTGATGGACACTCGCTTTGATTTGCTGCTGTTGCTCGTGTGGCTTTTCTTTTGCCAGTTAAATCCGCACTAACGACTTGCCAGTTGATGTCATACGTGCGGTTTCATCCGAGGACAACGACACCGATACCGACAACGGTGGCATCACCTCCTTGCTGCTGCTTGCTGGTATCATCATCATCATCATTGCTACCGACTGTTTGCGTTGGGTCCTTTGACATAGTCCACACATTCCCAGGTCTCGGGTCCCATCCTCTCTTTAGGCAGCGTTTCACATTTAAAATCAATTTCATGGCCCATGCCAGGACCACGGACGACTTACCGAGTCGCGCATAGAAAATCCCTGTTTTTGTGCCTCAGCCGCAAATGCAAATATAAACATATGTGATGGCCACAAAAAAGAAATCCTTTTCAAGCTGTAAATATTTCCCTAACGTTGCAAAGTCAAACAACCGGGTGTTGTCATTTTTGGAAGCCAAAGGACACATTTTGTTGGTAAATATGTTTATGGAAGGATATGGTAGGGGTTTATTTTGCATATTTTTTTAAAATTTGATTTGTTGATACATATTTGTAGAGATAAGTAAATAGAAAACATGCCCAAAATAACTAATTATTATTAACTTTAATCCTTTTTACTTTAAATTTAACATAAGAAACTTTCTTTGCTAAATAATGTTATAAGTTTAACACTTTTCGTATAATAGAAATATCATTATTTTACTGATAATTTTCTCACCAAACTCATTTATTATATTTTTACATAGCTAAAATTAATCTCTTTACAAATACTAATCCCTTTCCAGCCACAAAAGGGCATTAAATCCTCGGCTATTGCCTTAAACTTTTGTAAAATATTTCTTTTTATTTTCGTTTCATAAATCTTTCACTTCCACTGAGTGAGTATTTATGTCTGAAAGGCCACAGAAAAGGTCGTTACTGATAAGTCGACAGAGGCACAGCCAGCGTTGAGCCACTCAGTCAGTTGGCCAACTGACGGACGCATCAAGTATACGCCCCGTTGTTCGATGGTGCAATGCACTCGGCTGTAAGGACTTCCGGTAAGACGGATTTGGGCATCATTTAGTTTCCCCCATGAACTCCAATTAAGCAGCTGGCAAAATGTGAATTGCTTCAAGTTATTTGGCAATCCTGAGGCACCTGTTCCTTGTGTGTTTTTCTTGCCACTCACAGAGAGAGTTTGCTCGTGTGCCAAGAGCAATAAAAGTTTGTGGCAAGCGGCGGCGGCGGCGGAATTATTCATTCGACATTTAAGTGTCTGCCGACACGTGCAATGTAAAAGTTTTACACACCTGCATACATTACACAATCCCGGGCATAAGCCATTAAAGAAAAGCGGAGCTTAAAGATGCCGCTTCATAGGTGGAAAGTGGGAAAATGGGAAACGACAAATTGGCTGCTTTTCATCTGCATTTGGGACAAGGAATATGCATAGGGAATTTCGTGACGAGTAAAAGCAATCAATTTGATTAATTTTTTGAAAGTTGAACTATTTTTTTATATAGATTTTAAAGAAGAAATTTTAGATTAAATTCTTTAAGTTTTAGCTTTAAAGTGGAAGCCATAATTGCACTTTAATTTGAAAGGATTTACATTTATTTTTTAAATATAGCTTTCAACTATTTGTCAATCCTTTAACTAAAGATCAACCTTGAGAACTCTTGCAGTTCGCTTGAAAAATCGTTGTTGAAGTTTGAAACTTGCAGTTTCACTTGAAAAATTCGTTGTCGAAGGTTGACAAATTGGCCGCCTTTTCATCTGCATTTGCTTACCTTTTTGGCCAATGAATCTGCATATGGAATTCGCTGATGGCCAAAAGCAATCGATTTTCATCGTCGGTCTCCTCTCTTCTTTTTTTCTTTTCGGCGTAACGAAAGTGATTTCCTGCCAGGCATTGCCGCCAAAAACTTCATCAAGCTGCCATCTCTTATCGCCGGTGGTAAGGTGCTGCGAGGAGTCCTTCGTTCTCTCTCCTCCTTGCTTCCCCGCTCCCCCACTTTGTGGCTGCATGCCTGGAATATCTTCCGTTTCCGCAGTTTTGATGTCTTCCTCTTGTCAGGGATGGGCAGGAGGAGCAAGGAACAAGGAGCAACCGCCGCCAGTAAGTGCCAAATAATAACCGAAAGCTGGCAAAACAAATCGAAGAGTTACAAATGCAAAAAAAAGAAAAAGTAAACCAGAAAACCGCAAATTCCCGGAGCCCACAGCATACAGCATATTTGATGCAAACCAAAAACACTCAACTATGAATGCGATTTTCATGTAAATCCAATCGGCTTTGGCACGTGCATGACCCAAAAAATAAAAGAAAAATAAAAAACTAGACAATAAGTTTCGCCTAACACCGGCTGTAAAAATAATCAATGTTTTTGGTAAGGGGAAAGCACATAAAAAAGGCAGATTGCGGTTAACAATTGTTGGCATTTAAGGCAAGTTGTAGAAAGTGTGAAAACGGTCACCTGTGAGGAAATTTTATGGTGCTTAGTTTTATGTTTATCTAACTTAAATATGAGGTTTAATAATAAGAATTATAATAATTAAGAAATTATGTATAAAAACTGGATTTGTAAGATATTGAAGCCATAAACTATAAGAATAATTATATAAAAAGTAAGCTTCCTCTTTACTGTTGTAAATTCATTTACAAGAAATAAACCCATTTAATTAAGGAACAAAAAATTCTTACAAAAAATAAAATCCTTATTTAATATAAAAACAAATATTTCTACTATTTCCAGTGCCAAAAAAATATATCTAATAATCAATTTTCGGAGTGAAGAAAAACCCATAAAAACTCCGATTGCGGTTAACATGTGACCGGGCGTTTTATGTGCGTTTAAAAACGCGCCAAGAGGGTCACCTATGGTGCAGTTTTATGTGGCATACTTTCGGGCATTCGGCTCATAAAAAATTCAACTGCTAGCCGGCCATATTTTAATGGGTCGTTTTTCGGCCATTGTTGATCTAACTGCAACACTCACTGAAAAGAGAGGGTAGAAGTGGGTACAGAATAGAGAGAGGCGTGACACCAACAAAAGAAGGAAAATGCCAAACAATCGCTGTCTAAACGCATTGTGTGCGCTTTGTGTGGCCTGAAAAGGGGGAAAAGGATCACCAGGAGACACACAGCCATATCACATATCGCGGGCATGTCAATGCAAATGTCTATGAATGCGAAAATTCACATTGATGCTGCTTTGTCGTATTGTCTGACTGGGTGTCTTGTTGCCTTGCTGCCGAGCTGCCTTGCTGCCTTGCTGCCTGCTTGTGTGCGGAAATATTGTTTGGTCTGCAAGGCGACAAACATGTAAGTCGATTGTGATTGCGTTTGTGAGCAGCCAAACACTTCACTTGATGTGTGACGACGGCGCTGTGTTGTCAGTCGATACGGTTTATTATTGCCAGCCGAGCGAATGACTAACCAGATGTCACAAAAGCGGGGCGGGGACTTACATATCCATGCTGCCGGGGAAAATCGAGTTCAACAATTGCCGCAGACAAACAGCAAATGATTACTATTATGTGAGGAGAGTTATCATCATTCCCCCAAGCTCATAGATTAATTATTTTTCTGGCTGACACAAAGATAAACAATTGATTAGATAGGGTTTATCATTTGGGTTTAGTTTTAGATTATTTATAACAAAGAGAATACTGGCAGCTGCAGTTTTTAGTTAACTTTTTCTGGTTAATGTTTTGAAAAATAAGTGATTTGCAAGCCAAGTCTAGTTACAATTGAAAGGGAAGCAAATCAGCTGCCAATTGGGCTTTTAACCCATCCTTATTGACTAAACCAGCGGCATTAATTAATTGCAACGCTTTCGCCTTGATGGTTTTGGTCTGGTGTTTGCCGAAGACCAGAAGTTTGGTTACAATTGTGTCAAGACGCTTGAGATAATTGAAAACTGACAATATCAATATTTAATGCCGCTGAGATAGGAAGCAATAGCGTTGGGTCTTTAATATTGAAGAAGTAACGAGAAAATGTCTGTTTTAACAGTTAATTAAACGAAAAACTCAAAAATATTATAAGATTTTATAAAAAATTCTTTGAATCTTAATAAATATGGTATATTAATGATCTAAAATGTCATTAAAAAGATTTAAATACAGAATAAAAGTTTTCCCTGAAACATTTCACAACTTAATTAACACTCAACTTACGATTTAACTAATATTAGCAGCATTTTGATTAACACATTATACCTAACAATAGCGTAAGGTCACTTAAGTGCATGTTATTCTCCTTTTCAAACGTTTTACGTTTGTTGAGGGTTAAACACATTCTGAACAGCCTTGGTTAGGTCCAAGTTAAGGTTGCCCAGGCAACCTTGGAACAAGATGTCTGCTATTAGCTTACGGGCCAGGATCTTTTGTTGCCCATCCATCTCCTTGTACTGGGCACTCCAGGATAAAGCTATGGGGTCCTCCAGGTTACAGGAACTGTTTGATGTGTGGTTGTCACTGAGAGACTGAGATGGTGTCTGCAAATATTTAAAAATGAATTTAAATATGTTTAAAAATATGAAATCGTATCACATTACTTTATTTTCGAATCTGTTGAACTCAGAAAAGCAAAAAGATTCCTTAGAGTCTTCAACAGCGGGGAAGTCCTTCTGTTAAACTCAAAAAATTAATAGTTACAAAATAAGTTATAGGTTTTCTTTTTACCTGTTGAGCTTCCTCTTCCTTTATGAGATCCTCGCTACCCTCCAGATGATCGCTCAGGAATAACAAGAGATTGTAACACCATAGTTTCGGTTTATAGGTCAACATAGAGCTTTCGGCATCCAAGACTTTTCGGTGCTCACGATAGAATGCAGTGCGAAAATGGTTGATCCTGCGCTTTGCCATATCCTTGGAGGCCGCCCTGGGATAGATCTCCCTTAGCTTGTCCACCAAATACTTGTAGTCCCTGCTTCTCCGCTGCCTGTCCCGGTACTCCAAGCATTCCGTGTTCCACAGGGAAGGTAAGCCTTTGTAAATTTCGAGAAACTCCTGCCAGAAGTTAAGATTCATCTCTAGTCCATCTCCTTCACTGTCACAGTCGCTGTCCACCAGCATTTCGTCGTAGAGCTCGATGTAGCTCCCGTAGTTGAGCTGCTTTTGCCAAGGGCTGTAGATGTCCAGATCCTCGTTATCCTCCTCCTCCTTCGCCTCGTCCTTCCAGTGCAGCGGTTCATCCAGGAAGCTAAACTGGTGGAAAAACCACAAAGTCGAGGAGTAACGTTCCCCCACCCGCCTCTGCATATCCACCATACGCTTCTCTCGCCTGTAGTTCGTCCGAAAGCAATTTATCTTTCGGATCGCCGTTTGGCGGTCCGCCTTTGGGTAACGCTCGCGCAGTTTGGCCACCAGTTGCGCGTATGCCCTGGCCTTGAGGCACTTGTTTCCATACTCTCTGGTGCCACGACGCCACAGCGAGGGCTGGGATCTGTACAAGTCAATAAAGTCGGTCCAGAAACGACGATCGCCGTTCATAATTAACTTTTAATTAACATTCCATAATCAAAAAACAAACAAAATCGAAGTGTGACCGCCTGACTTGCCGCCTACGAAATTGAAATTGCCAGACAGAAGCTAGATTTTTACCTTTCTAAGTAAATGGTAACACTAATTTTTCAAGACAAGGCTGCCAGACTGATTAAAGAAAATTGCGCTATCCATCCAATATCCGTTTCCGACATTATTTTCCACGAGTTAAAGCTTTTCGGATGAGAATATACATTTTTATTCTGATAAACCTTAAAAAACTTATAAAAATTTCATATGAAAGCAGGTTAGCACGGCGTTGCCAGATCAATGTTTCCGCCTTAGCAAAGTTTTCCACCTTCTAGCATATTCAAGTTTTTGGTATTTTTAGGTATATTTTGTCATATTTTAGTATATTTTCGGATTTATTTCCACGACCGGCGCCGGTCACATTTTCTCTTTCTTTTCTGCACCACGTTTCCGAACGAGTTGTCAAAATGAACGCCAGCCTGCCAATTTCTAAGAAACGCAAGGTAATTTGATGAAAATATCGCTGCTGAATGTTCGGGATACCGTGCCGCGACTGCCCCGCTTTACGCCGATCCGGAGTTGTGTGAAAAAGTGGCCCGGAAAGTGTCCAGTTGCCTGGCGGTTCGGAGATAACCTCAAACGGATGGGCGTCCCAAAAGTTTAAGCAGCGTGGAAGCCTTCGCGCTAAACAACAAAATTGGAATCGGTGGTAATAATGGTTTTCGTTTACGCTTGCAGTTCGTTTCCGATGGCATCTTCAAGGCCGAGTTGAACGAGTTCCTGACTCGCGAACTCGCCGAGGATGGCTACTCCGGCGTGGAGGTGCGTGTGACCCCGTCCCGCACCGAGATCATCATCATGGCCACCAAGACCCAGCAGGTGCTGGGCGAGAAGGGACGCCGCATTCGCGAGCTGACCGCCATGGTCCAGAAGCGTTTCAACTTCGAGACCGGCCGCATCGAGCTGTACGCCGAGAAGGTGGCCACCCGTGGCCTGTGCGCCATTGCCCAGGCTGAGTCGCTGCGTTACAAGCTCACCGGAGGACTGGCTGTCCGTCGTGCCTGCTACGGCGTGCTGCGCTTCATCATGGAGTCCGGCGCCAAGGGCTGCGAGGTCGTCGTCTCCGGCAAGCTGCGCGGTCAGCGTGCCAAGTCGATGAAGTTCGTCGATGGTCTGATGATCCACTCTGGTGATCCGTGCAACGACTATGTCGAGACCGCCACCCGTCACGTTCTGCTGCGCCAGGGCGTGCTTGGTATCAAGGTCAAGATCATGCTGCCCTACGATCCCAAGAACAAGATCGGCCCCAAGAAGCCGCTGCCCGACAACGTGTCCGTTGTGGAGCCCAAGGAGGAGAAGATCTACGAGACGCCCGAGACGGAGTACAAGATCCCGCCACCCAGCAAGCCCCTGGACGACCTCTCCGAGGCGAAAGTTTTGTAAACTTAGTTTTACTGTTCATCCAATGAGCGACTAGCTAAAAGGAGTTGCCCTTTAAATACAAGAAACAAACAAAACAACAGAAACAAAACCACAAATATAATTCAATAAACCAAAATCAATAAGTAAACCGAGAACGCGAACGCTAACCCGAACCCGGCGGATCTCATTTGTGCAGTGCAGTGTAGAGCCCCCGAGGGTTGGCTCCAAAGTTCCCAAAGAGATGACCAAACCTGTTTGCATACCTTTGTGTCGGGTATGTGTGTTTTCTTGCTCGCACTTTTTTATTTCCATTCCATTTCTTGTGAAGCGGAAATCAGCGATTAAAACGTCTCACATTTTGTCCATTTCTTTTCGTTGTTTTCTGCGAGAAGGAGGCTGCTGCTGCTGCTGCTGATTTATGAGGCCTGTCCTTTGGGTACACGAGTGTCTGTCAGGTGCGGACGCTGCTGATAACCCGGCTCCGCTTATGGACCTCTTATTTATCATGTTGATATGTTTATTTCCAAGCCCTGCACAGTGACAGCGTGAAAATCAACAATCGTTCAATTTATCAACATTTGGCGAGATTATAACCGCGGGAGAAAGAGAGTTTCACCTGGGCAGAAGGAGGAGGAGGAGGAGCGGTAGAAGGACTGACTGCGGGGCCCTGGTGGCGTCGTGCCCGTTTGAAACGGACTGAAATCGCAGCTGCAGCACACGATCCTCGACCGATGACAAATGGCCACATGCAACACTCACCCAAGGAGGAGGAGTGGAGGTGGTGGCCAAGATGTGCAGGAGGAGGAGCGGGAGCGGGAGCGCACAGGCTTGTCTTGGCGGCATCACGCATCAAGTTGCGATTTGCGCCATAAATCTAAATTAGCCTGGCTTGGCTCTCTAGGAGCAGCGCGGTTCCTGGTTGCGCCGCTATTACTACCTAGGCTCGCGCTCCTCCACTTGGTCCACTTGCCCAATCAATTAGAGGTGCACATAAAAGCAGACGAAACAAATTTCAGGCCATCTGCGACTGTGAGAAATTTTTCCTGGTCGCAATTGTTCTTGCTATTGTTATTGCTGTTGTTGCTGCGGTGCTTTTCAACGCTGGCATAAATCATAAAGAACCTTTTAAACACGACTTTGAACGTATGATTTCAACACAATTTGTAAATAAATTAGATCGTGATTATGGCAACATCAATATCGCCAGGCCACATCGGCAGACATCTCCCCGTAGCAGCAAAAGCAACATTATTAACCTAAACCGGCCAATGTCTGGCATGTGTGGCTGCCATAGCTCTCCTGACGTCCCAACTATATATTATAATGGCCAAAAGCACAACAAAACCAGCGACAACAGCAATAACAACGAGGCGAAAAACAAAACAAAAACTCGACAATTGCCGTCAACAAGTCTGCAACTGCGGCGACTCAGCAGCAGCAATGTGTTGCTGGTGGTGTTGTTGTGGTTGCTAGTCCATGTTGCACCGTGTTGTGTTGTTGTGTGCGAGAGTGCAACATGCATATTGTGTCCGTCTGTCGAGGCTGCGCAGGTTCATAACTTGCCTGTCAGCTGCCAGACTGAGTTCTGACATGGCCAGGAAACCCCGTCACAGCTAGGACACCTTTAACATACACTCTTGGAGTTGTAAGTGTGAGTTTTTGGGAAATAAATTAAGCAAAGGTACTTATATTCTTTTGAAATTTAAAGCCTGTTCTAACTCAATTATATATTTTATTATAACTAAACTTGACAAAATAGGTAACCAACTCAATGGACCCCATTCTGGCCCGAAGTGTACAATAACAATGCATCGTAACTGTAATAGTTGCAACTATTTTTTGTAAGGTTGCTTCGAGTCTGACTATATTTGCTTTGATTTACCAACATTATTATGAGGTTTTGTGTCATGATTTTGCCATCATTATTTAGCATTAAGAAACGATGGCGCGTAATGTGTTTTTCATGTGAACTGCCAGGCCAGACGACATTTATCATCATCATCATCGCTGCATCGTAGCATCGCTGCATAGCTCCAATCCAAGCTCCAAGCTCGGAGTCGGAATTGCTGCAGCTGGAGCCGGAGCAACTGATCACTAGTAATAGCCACGTTTGCCGGCCTCCTGCACGATCGTCTGGAGTGCGGCAAAGGCTTCGCCGGCCGTGGGCTCAATCTCGCTGGCGGACAAAATGAACAGATCCTCGCTGTCCGCCGGTCCGCGTAGCTCGTACGAGTAGGTGATGGGTATCTTCAGGTGTCCATGGGCCCAATCCTTGGAGCCGCCACTCGATGGGTAGATGGTCTCGTAGATGCTGCCGCTCTTGTAGATTCGTCCGCTCACATCTTTGATCCGTTGAGCAGCCAGCTGGCTAATCTCCTTCAGGTCCTGGTAGTTCTCCACACGTTCGGGAGTGTGTCCGTAGGGGAACATGATCATCTGGGAGTAGCTGTGCAGCGATATGAAAGTGCGAATCCGCTGGGATTGGACATTTTGCTGTAGGAACTGCACTATCCTTTGGGTCTCCACCTCGCTGCCCGCCGAGGGTCCTGAGTAATCATAACGACAGGGATCGCCACTTGCTCCCGTCACGTTCCAGTGAAAGGGAAAGTTCCGGTTGAGGTCCACACCACGGCAGATGCCGAAGAGAGCGCGATTCTTACGCCACATACGATCCCCCTGGAAGGTGTAGCGATAGCCATCGGGATTGACGCTGGGAAAGATCAGCCAGTTGTGAGAGCGTGCCATTTCCTGGACCGCAGGATCCTCAGAGTTTAGCAGCTGATCGATGAAGTAGGTGGCCGTAGCCGGTGCAATCCACTCGCGCGCATGGATGCCACTCTCCACAAAGACACTCGTGAGATTCTCCTTGCCGAAAGCTATTCTCACACCTTTAATGGGCAATCCCTGAGTGCTCGCTCCCAGGTCCAGCAGGCTAACCACCTCGGGTCGCTTCTTGGCCAGACTCTCCAGCCAGTCGTAGATGCTCTCTAGCGGATGGTAGCGTTTCCAGTCAAACTGTTCGGGTGTTGTGCCCTCGGGTGCCACCTCGCGGTAGTTGGCATCGATCAGCGCCTGGAAATTGTGGTTCAGAATGCGGTGGGTCACGTTGTAGCTGTGCACCAAGTCATCGAAGTCGGCCACTTTGGCGGCCGTCACCATGATGGTTAGCTTCTGGCCCGGCACTCGGGCATGGCCCATGAAGGAGCACGAATCGCTAGCCAGTTCCAGAGCTTGGAAGAGTTGAACATGCTCCTCGCTTGCCAGCTCCACTTGGTAGATCCGCGTGTAATCGTAGCGTGCCTGGGCGGGCACTGGACCTGCCACTGGCTTAATCTCCTGACCCACGACACACTGATCCGCCTTGGTGCAGAAGCTGGCAGCTCCGGATTGGTGGATGAGGAGCAGGAGTAGCGGTAGAGGTATCCATTGGGGTAACATCTTTACACCCCGGCAGTCGGAATAATATTAATATTTTGCTGTGTTCCTTTGTCTCCCACAGCGGAGAGTAAAGAAACAGAAAACGAAATTTTGATAAGAAAATAATATACATATACATATACATATGTGCATAGATTGGAATAAAATATGCGAATAATAAGTACCTTGGAATTAGAAGCAATTGTTAGGGGTAACCTTGGAATATGCTTATAGAACAGATATGTAGATGGGTTAGTTCTAAGGTTAATTTATAAAATTAGTTTAGTGTTCTATTATTTTACTATTTAATTTAATTTAAAATTATGAAACCAATCCTGTACGGGAGTGATTTAAAATGTACTTAGGCTGTAAAATCACTTTAAAATGCTCCTAAAAGTATGCAAATTAAATATTTAACGGCCCAACTTCAGTTGAACTTTTGCGCCGGTTATCAAAATCGTAAAAATCGGTGCTCCCTTTCTCTATATCGTAATTAAAAAAGCATTTACTTTTCATTTTGGTCAGACAAAGTTGCCCTTTTTTCAAATCTCAAAAATCTTACGATACAGAGATCGGGAGCACCGATTCCCTTTTCCAAAATCGAAATCGGTAAATTTTTACGATTTCGGTAACTGGAGCAGACTTGATTAGGTTTTTTTTTTGGCAAAATTAACAAAATAGGGGAATTAGTTTTATGCTTTCATTTTGAAAAACCTCTAAATAATAAAAACATTTTGGGATTAAATCCTTGTCAAATTAGATTGTAATTTATAAAATCAACATTTACTTTCAATAAATTTCTAATACGAGTTTATGCTTGCAAACTGTACTATAAATTTATTAAATGTAAATACTAAATATTTGTTTAAATTAAACATAAATTTATAAAATAAGTGGATTTTCCCCTGTTCTGAACTAATAAAATTTGCAATATAAAATTTAGTGAAGTCGTTCAAACTTTCTGCTAGTCCATCAAACCCATTACCTTTACCCCAAATCAAAGGGTATCAAATGATGCCAGACATTGAACTTGATGCTGTGACATCGTCAGCAAATCTTCCATTTGAGATAAGCTTCACACGCCTAAAGTTACTCTTCTTCCCTCCGAGAGCTTTTTTAGTTCTCAGCTCATCTTTTTTTCTGGACTGATTACCCCCGCGATCCACAGCTCCCTGCTCCATGCTCCCTGCGAGCAATTGAAGTCAACGATTTATGAGCACCTTTCATAACACTTCATTAGTTACATTTTTGGTAGAATTTATAGCGCAATTGCAATAGGAAAACGTTTAACGAGCTTGTTCTCGCAGGGGGAAACTGCGGTGAGGACCAAATTTGGTCGGGCAATTGCGCCTCGATGGCAACAAGTGCGCAATGGCGCAACATGAGAGTCCAGTGCCAAGTGCCTCTGCCTCTGCTATAGTTGTTGCCATGTTGCCACGCTGCTGCCATGTCGCTGGTTGCGTCTTCGTTTCGTTTCAACATGTTGCTGCCAGCGCAGGAACCAATTAAACTCAACGTGCTCAAATATTTGGCGCTGCTAATGGAGCTTAAATGGTAATGTGGTCCAAGGTTTTACCACGTAGATCTTCTCCATATTTCTAGATTATGAAATGTGGGGACTTATTGTGATAATTATGCAATATATCTTATTTTGTTGTTGGATTTATGAAAAATTGGGAGAAGTTGCGAACTTTGTTTTTGATTTTGTTTTAGATTTTTTGATTTTTAAAGGAATTAAGCCTTTTATTTTAGGAGTTTTTTATAGTTTTAAATAGTTTATTCTTCTTAGTTTTTGATTTTGTTTTAGATTTTGGGATTGTTTAAGGAACTAAGCCTTTTAATTGAGGAGTTTAATATGGTTTAAAATTACTCATCTTCTAAGTTTTCTAAGTTTTTGATTTAGTTTTAGACTTTGGGATTATCTAAAGAATTAGGCCCTGTTTTTGGAGCTGTTTATGGTTTTGAATAGCTTATTCTTCAAGAGTTTTTTATGGTTTCTTTATTCTTCCCCCTAAACAAACTTTGCTAATGATATTTCAGCTTTTAAACAATGTATTTATAATGACATTCGATCATAACATTACCAGAATTAATTTAAAATAAATCTTGATTAATTATGATAGAAGTTTCCCTGTCAACTTACATCTGTTCAACATGTAAAGGAAGCAGGGGGTGCTCCATTGTGTTATGCAACTGGAATTGCCACTGGTACCGCCAATCCATGCAATCCATCCATCCATCCATCCATTCGTTCATATAGCGTATACGAAAATTCATTTCTCTTAATTGACTTAACGTGACTTGGACTTGAGAAAAACCAATTACAAAGCCACATTAATATCTGGCAACAATTTTCTGCCTTTTTGAGCAACACAATATTTTGAGCCGCAGCAAGGCGCATGCAACCAAAATTTTAATTAAGAAAAAAGTTCGGGCTGTTGGGGGTGCAAGTTGCAGGTTGCAGGTTTTAATGTGGGCGGTCAAAAAAATAATCTTATCAAACATTTTGGCAATTAATTCGACAGACAGTGACAGTGGTGGTGGTGGTTGCCTCAAGCTGCCAACAGAAGCTGAGAGTTGAGACCATAAAAGCATTTTAATTTCTTAATTTACCACAAACTATAAATCATGGCCTTAGGTGTTTTCGCCTTATAATGTAAGCCACCTAGCAGTGGCATTCGCATTCGCACCATTTTTCCAACATTTCGCATTCGCTATGGAAATGGTTTTCATCTCTTTCTCTGTCTCTAAACACTTGAAGAAAATATGAGAGAGTAAGTTTAGTAAAATGGGATTTAAGTAGTTCAATATATTTCATAGATACATTTTTGAAGCCTCAGCCCCGAGTGAAAATTTATGGTGATGAACTTAGAAACTTCTTATAAACTTTGAAAAATTGAAGTAAAATTTTGTAAGCTTTTTATACATTTCAATAAAGAAGTAATTTGTAAATTTAGGAATCGTTTTAAGTTTCTGCAAATATTTTGTACTTATTACCCTGGCTATGGATTAAATATTAACTGCAACTTTTTACTATTTATTTAATTAAAAATATTATTTTCAGTGCATCTCCGGGACAGCGCTGGGGTGTTGTAAAAATACCAAAAATACCTGGCTGCCGCGTTGGTCACGTCTTGAGCCGCCTGTCTGGATCAGCGGCTTCATTAGGTGATGCTTGTACATATTAATTAAAATGTGTATCCCGCCGATAGGCTCGTATAAGTCCACATGCGAGTGCGCCATAGATGGCAAGCCACTAAATCATCTCCCCGGGCCAGGCCAGTATTTGCAGTGCACTGCTTTCGCATATGGAAATCGTTGCATCATGCCGAGTTTTCCCCTAACTGGCCCCGCTATGTGTTTGTGTTAATTGGCAACACTTTCTTGGCCGGGCCTAAAAGAATGAAGCCAATTCAAATTGGACAATTACAATTACAGAAAAATCTCAGACGCTTGACGCTCGGGAAATCAGCTTTGGCTTTGGGCCGAGGTGCTGCTGCATACCAATAAATCAGGAAAATGTCAGAAATTTGCCATGACTTGTCGCCGGGCCTGGGCTTTGGCCGCCAAATTAATGCAATTTTGTGTAAATTACTCATTAGAAACGAAATAAATTCGAAGTTGGAAGGCATAAATCACGCCTTATAGAGCGGTACAAGCCACACGACCAGCACAAACGACAGGCAACAAAATAAAATTGAACAGAAATCTCAGCTTAAACAAAAGTCTCGATTACCCCCGGTCCGGGTGGTAAATGAAATTTCATTTTCCATCGAGGAAGGAGGAGGAGGATCGGGGATCGGGGTTTGGGGTACGCCAATTAGATATTTTATTGCTAATGTGAGCTTGTCAGATCGCCAGAGTCGAGCCTGCCGCCTTGGCCAACTCGAGTGTCCAGCTCTCCGGCTGTCCAATGTGTTCGGTGCCTGTCTACATCAATTAAAAGCGCATTTGACAATGATATTTATACTTGGGCTCGGTCTTCGGTCTTCGGTCTTTGGTTTCCAGTTGGGTTTATTTTTTTTCGGTATTGCATTGCTGCCTCAAAAACGATTTCCAAGTTCGGTAATTATAGATCAACCGCCGGCCAAAGTGGAAGTGTGCTCCAGTGCTGGCAAATTTGTAATTTTCTTTGGATAGACTGGAACATTTAAAGCGATCTCAGTTGGTAAATGATATCCAACCATGTCCATTTTTATTCAAGGTACTCTGAAAATTTAAGTACAATTAAGTGAGAAACATAGGAATTATTATATGAAAATTAGCAATTTTCTTTCTAAATTTGTATCCGATAGTAAACATTGATGTAATGTCATTAATTTATTTTATTTTAGTATTAAAAATTTATGTAGTCTTTTCAGTGACAGAACCTTGGTTATAATTTTGCTATAAATCATTGGTCTTCAATTTAAAGTACAACATTTTTAAGTAGCAAGTTTCTTACACTTGTCTTTAGCTTTAATACCTGTTATTGTTACATTTTACAATGTTTTTCTGTAATATTTACCTGCACTAGAGTGTGCTCTCTGAAAATATGTTACACCAACTGGAATGATTGGGCAAATGGATCGATCGGCTTAACTTTTGGGCCGCAACAACATTGTTGCATTGCAGCATTGCCAGTCAGCAAATTATCAGCGGGCCAAAACAAATGTTAAAATGTTTGAATTCGTAACAAACACACACAATGGCCATATTTGTTTGGGGCCAAAACTAATGACGTGGCTCGCTGGCTACCTGGCAGGCAGGCTGGTGTTTTAATTGTGAAATGCCGTGCAATAAATTGCAAGATGGCCAAAACTAAACAAAAAACAAAATAAAAAGAAACTAAGCGAAGCCCAGTATCCTGAGTGCAACTGCAATTCAATTACAGCTCAATTTCATGGCAGCAGCAGCAGTAGAAGCCGCAGTAGCTGCAGCAGCAGCAGCAGCGGCTGAGAGCCATGGCCATTTAGAGAGCACGGCGACAATTTGTTTATGGAACCGCCGCGGACTTTAAATGGTCCGGTGCATAAATCACTCGCTCTCGGCTCCGATCAACCCCAATTGTCAATTGCCAATACATATCGCCTGTAATTGGGAAGGCGGAGCTCTGGGCCCAAACATCACCCACCAGCCATAGCCACTGGTGCTGCAACTTGCTACTTGCAACTTGCTACTTGCTGCTCCTCTTTGTCAGCTAGTTCACAGCAATTTTTCGCATGGCAAAACAATTTGCATGGCTCTCTGATCCACTTGCAATTAGACTGGCGTGCTGCCCTCAGGACAGCAGCAGAAATATCTATACAGCGGCAGCGTTAGCATCAGCAACATCAGCAGCAGCAGCAATGCAGCAGCAGCAGCAGCAGCAGCAGGAGCAACATGCTGCCGAGTTGCTAACTGTTCCCACTTAATTTCTTAATTTCCCATTGCGTGCTGTACCTTGTACTAATGACATCATTTGCCGGCTTAGACTGGCAACAAGTTGCACATATCTGGGAAATGCCAAAGAATCAATAAAACAGCATTATTGATGCTCTATAAGGAACGATGTCTAGAAAGAAAAAAAGAGAAGAAAATGAAGATTAGAAATATTACTGAAAGTAGGGGAAGAAATATTTTCTAAAGATTACAGGAAATACTTAATGAAAAACTAATTAAAAATCTACAAAAAGTCTTTCCTAGGAATATTTAAAAAAATAAATTTTAAACATTTAAGTACTTTAAAGTATAAACCCAACCTTTAACCTTAGAAAAATTCTAACAAATTTTATGAGGTTTCATTAATGCTCACATTATCCTTTTGGCTGCGACAAGTGGAGGAAACTTTGCCTGGCAGCAAGTTGCTTGCAACACCAGCAACTCATAAACGCAAACGCAAAACGACTTCCTGCTCCTCGAACATGTCATGGCGGGGGCAACAAACATGCAACACCAGCAATATCGCTACAAATGCACACATGTGGCTGCCGAAGCACCATATTTCATGCACGCAGGCGCCTCTTCAAAAAGTCTAATGCTGCAAGTGCTGCTGCAGATGCTGCTGTTGCGGCCTCTTCAGTCAATAAAAATATCTGGTAGAAATGTGGCTTACGAAAATGCAACGGCAATGGCAGCCAAAACCACCGCATGCCAACATGATTTTTCTTGCTTTTTCATTATTGTATTGCGACATTTTTGTGTTGGTTGCTGCTCTGCGAAATCAAAGCACGCCAGCAGCAACAAGTGCACATAAAGAAATTTGAGGGATATTTAAGATTTTTTTTTTTAAATTTATTTATTTAAATTCTAACAAAGACTTGACCTAATATACAAAATAAATGTGAGCAATACGGGCATTAAAGTTTGACAATATTTAATTGATATTTTTATTTTATCGAAGTTTAAACTAAATATTTAATTAATTTTGTGTTTGCAATTTGGCAGAATCTCTTTGATATTATTCTTAATTAACAAATTTTTAATAGAATTAAAATATACTTTTTAGAGACATTTTCTTTCTCTGTTTCTGCAGCATCATCAACGACAACATCCCAACAAACATGAAGGCGACGCTGTGCAACAAATCGCTGGCGAAAAATGTGCGCGCGATAAATTTATGTTGGCAACATCAAATCGACGTAAATTACGCGACGCCTGGTTACCAGGCTGCCAGGCTGCCAGGCTGCTAGGCTGCTGATGCCTGTTAAAGCCGGGCGGCGCTTTGGCTGTTAAATTCTTGGCCAGGCTAAGAGGGGGCTGAGCCATCTGCAATCGTGGCCGGAGACTGGGCCAGTTCGGGGCAAAGACGTAGTGACTCTGGCAACACATTAATTCACGCGTACTTAACACGACCACGCGGGACCTGTTCCCGATGTTGCAGTTACTGCTGCTGCAATTGTTGCTGCTGCGGCTGCTGCTGCTGCAGGTTGTCATCCCATCTGTAATACAAACGCATGCCTTGATTGGAGGGGAATAGAAGGCGATGCTGGCGGCAAATTGCTGTTTGTAATTGATTTAAATACGTTGACGCTGAGTGGCAAATAACTCAGGCTGGAGAGTCAAGAGTTGATTATATGGCCGGGACATTGCTGCTTAATTGTTGCCACAACCCCAAGACCAGACCAGAACTTTCCCAAATTGCTCTCTCTCTCTCTCTTGATACCAAAGTTAAATCGGCTTTATCATTATCCGATGCGATGCTTGGGCTGGCGTGAAAGCAAACAACGGCGGAACAACAGTCGCCAATTATCGTTTTGATTAATGCTTGCTGCCAAAATGGATTTTCATAAGCGCTTTTCACCATTTCTTCCCATCAATTATCATAAATACAAACAAATTTGCAATAAACTGCACAGCACGCAGCGGTGAAGGCAATTTTCCAGCCGGGTTAAAGGCAAACAGCCATTCGGCGGGCACAGTAACAACAGCAACAACAGCATTGCCGCAGCAGGATCAGCAACATTACTACAGCAGGACCAGGACCAGGGAACAAACACCACTAACAACTTCAATTACAATCACGTCAACATCATTTTCAACGCAACGAGATATATTTCTATTAGCCGAATTAATGTCAGCATAATTAATCACATCCAATAATGTTCAGTGACCAGGCACAGCGACAGGCAACATCAGATGCTCAGGATCCTCAGGGTCAACGCAGTTCGTGTTGCACCTTTTTCCCCTCGGGAGGAGATATTCCCGGAACGGGAGACCGGAGACCTTCACACTTTTGTTTATTGGCCACAATGCGTAGGTTGTAGCCAGGGGCATTTTATATGGCTTGAAGTGGGACTGGGATCCCCTGCTAATGCAATTTGATTGTTGGCCCGGCCAAGACGAATCTGTTACTCAGATAACGCTGGCAGATTCGTAATTGCAAATGGCTGGAGGAGAGATACATAGATATATGCCTGGGAAATTGCTGGCACTAAAGACTTAAGGTGCACGCCATAATTTGTCTCCAGCTGATTTTTTAGGCATTTCCATGCCAGATTCTGGATCAAAGTTTGTTTTTTTTTTTTCGCTAAGCTCTTGATTTATTTGGCATAATTTTTTTATTGGCAGTTTCGGCACGTTGATGGCTATCAATTTGCACAAATTAAAATTTAATTGCAAATTTATGGCTTTTAATTTACTTATCGTTTGATTTATGCCCCAACCCCAACCTCAGCCCCCACTCTGGCTTCAGTTGAAATAATTTTTATGATTTAAAGCTTAGCCAGGCAATGCTGCGCAGATTTCAGATTTCGTTTATTTTTCTCACCACTTTATTTGATTTTTTTTTTCGGTGATCCAGTTAACTGCACTTAGAATAGTTAAGAGACAAGCAATTTAACTGAAATTAATTGCAAGCTTTTTACATTTTTTTCTATATTTCGTGCTGATAAAAAAAAAGCCGTCCAACTTGAGCCCGATTAGCCGAAACCGGAAGTGGCATGTCAACGTGTCACTTAAGCCAAAGGCTGTAAAAATAAAACTAAATAAAAATCAAGTACACATAAAATGTAAATGCAATTTGCAAATTTTACTTGCATTTTTTTTCTAACAATATTCCAATTTATACGAACTGAAAATTATTCAAAGGCAAAACGATAAAAGGCTCTCAAGTCACAGCAACTGCTGGCCGCAAACTGGGCAATTGTTTTGGGCCAGGCCCAGATCACTGGACCATTGCCACCAGCAGCTACCTACCAACCTACCGGAGCAACTGCAGCAGATGGAAAAATGCAACAATAAATCTCATTTTATGCAGAGCGCAGAGCCAAACGGCCCTTTTATAGGTAACACTAATGTGGCCCAAAATTGAACTTGACATTTGAATGCCCAATTAACCATGACGTCGAGCGGAGCCCAGAGCCGCCGACCAGGGCGTCCTGGACATGTCCGCCAATAACCAATGTCCAATAACCAATGCCAATGCCCAGACCTTTGCTTCGGCTTTGGCTTCGACTGCCTTTTCAGGTCAAGTTTTTGGGCATTCCGATGCGTTATGCCGGTGCCCGGTTTATTGGAGCAATTGGGGTCTGGTGGGACCTCCTTCTGCTTCCTGCTAATTAACCCAAATTCCTGCATGGCCGGATCTTTTTTTACTTCTCTCCCGGACTGGCTCTGGCTCTGCTCTATCTCAGCCATTCCAAGCGTCGTGATAAAACTTGGCCTGTCATAAAATGTCGTTGGAACTTGGCCTATGGTCAGATATGTGGAATACTCTCATTTTTAGGAAGGAGTTGAATATTTAATAATTAGGTTTGATATAAAGCTTTATAAATATAAAATTTATTCTTTAAAATTTAATTATGATAATCCTTAAAGGCAGTTTGATTCATATTTTTAGCAAACTTATACAAATATCGCGCTCTAAGAATTGATATGCTTTGCTTCCTATAAAATCATCATTCCTAACTCATTATAAATATTTCTTCTAACTTATTAAAGGGTATTCCCCCGTTTACATACACATCTGTCTGACTTATTTTACTATTCCAATGCGAGTGCAATTCTCACGCGGAGACTGCTCGCCAGTTCACGCAAAAGGCAGCTTTTTTCGGTCGGTCTCCGAGCCTGGCCTGGCTTGGGGATGATTATAAAATTGCGATAAATATTTATACTGCTCTTAGATTTATGGTGATTCATATCACCAGAGGTCCGAGGATGGGGAATCGTCGCTGGCATCTCTAGCATCGGGTAACAGGTAACGTTCATAAACATTTTTATTAGCAATAATTGCACAATTTTCCATGTGGTTCATTTGCGTGTGCGACCCACAAAATAAGAAGAAAAAAAAGAACACTGGGCAAGCCAACTGTCATCAATCATAAAGTGGCGAGAGATTTTGCCTGGCCGATAAGCCATCATCTCGGGCTTCAACTTCCTGGCCTTGGCAGCCCCAAGGGTCACTCAAATGACCATAATTGCCAAGTGTCGGCCAAGAGTGGCGAATAAAAAAAGCGCAAAAAAAAGAAGTCAAATGCCACATTTAAATAATTCGAATTATGTGCAATCAATTCGGTTAAAGGTTTACCCTGGTTTCCCCGACAAAATTGTCATGGCCGCAAGCCGAACTCTAAACTTAACTGTATTTATTAATAATTTATATTATTTGTTTATAGAAGGCCGGCCAAAGCGAAGGCCACAGCGGCTGCTCACTTAGTTAATGCTGTGCCATAACTTAATGGTCGATTTTGCTTTCAAATTAGAACCCTAAGGACAAGCTATTAGCTGGCATTGAAAATAATATCTGATTTATTTGGCATTTTTAAGAGTAGATATATAATTTCTGTATTTAATTTTATTATAACTTTGCAATATAATAGTAAGCCTAAATATTAAATCAAATAAGTTCTTAGAAACCTTTTAGTGTAGAATTTCCTTGCAAATAAACTTTTAAGGACGTCTTTTTAATTAATTTAGTAAATATAAATTTATGAGTTTTAAACACAAATATAGTTGCAAAATACTGTTCAATTCAGCCCGTTTTTTGCCATAAATAAAATAAATAAAATTGAACTGCATTTAGTAGTCACTTTAACAAGGAGAAAAAAGTCAACCACATTTTCATGTGTAATTGGGTTTTTGTGGCAACCGAAATTTTGTGTCAGTCCCGGTAACGCCCGCTCCTATCTCCTGAGCTGACTGCTAAGTGTTTTGTCTTGTAATTTACAAATGCAAAATAGCCAAATGTGACAAAATGCAGTCGCCTGACAATTTATCGTGTTGCCTGGCATTGCCTGGAATCGGTTCCCCTGGAGCCACAAAAAACTAGTTTACGCACATTTTGCGTGTGCTCTCAGCATTGATATCGAGATGTGAATTTATATTTATGGGCCTAGCCGGGCGTGGCCTTGATCTAGAATTTCAGTTGTGCGAAGCGTTTTTCCGATGTTTTCGTTTTCATTTTCATTTTTATTTTCATTTTCAACGCACCACGCGGCGTATGTGTGATGTGATCTCGAAGCGATCTCAGGTGAGGTAAGGTGATGTTTCTGTGTTCAGTTGCATAATCTCGTATCGGGGTGCTAAGTACCGGTTTAAGTTGACTAGTTTTAATTTGTTTTTTTTTTTTTTTTTTAACTTTATGCATTTGAACTGAAGCGTCGTGGAAACGCGAGCGATTATTTTACTCATTTTTCGTACGAGCATATCTTTCTGCACTTGTAATTTATTGGGAAATTTAATTGAATTCGCATGCTCGCCAACCGGTCGCATAATTTTTGTCCCCTCGATTACACACTCATTGAGCAATCGGTCCCCCAGTACACACAAAAAACATACGTTTTTCGCTTTCCACAGCTAATCAAACATTTCAAACAGTTGGTGGAAAAGATAATTCCCATAGAAACAGAACTTCATCATATGTTTTGAATTATTTCTAGTTGGCTATAAAACTCAGTGCTTGGGTTCTTGGTCAGTTAGTAGCTGGGAATTGAAGAATATTTCAATATGCTTTGCCTGCGACTTGCGATTTTGATTTTGATTGTCCTTTTCCTTGGATTGGCTTCCAGCTACGACGGCATGGAGTCGCTGCACGATCAGTATCGAGAGGAGCAAAATAATCTTCGCAGAGGTTTAATACCATAATTATATCAAAAATGAGTTCAATTTAGCTGAAGGTAAATCTTTTTTTTCGCAGATATCTGCACTATGAAGCCGGAGTTTGGCAAATGCAAGGGACGCCGTAGCCTGTGGTACTTTAATGAACGCTATGGCAAGTGCCTGAGCTTCACCTACTCCAATTGCGGCGGCAACCGAAACCGATTCTATACCAAGGAATCCTGCCAGGACTTTTGCGACAAATTAGACTGGAGTACTGAAAAGTTAAGGTTCAAAAGCCTTAACAAAAAGAGGATTATTCCTTTCCCGTCGACCAGAAGCTTTTCTAAAGTTGATGCCTAATGTGTACTTTAATCTTAATAAAAATGAATTGTATAATCCCTAAAATGGTGTTCTTTATACCATAAAGTTGAGTTTAATTTATAGGTAAAGTTAGGTTAAATCAATTTAACCTTAAATATTTGCAGAAAATTCCTCTTTATGTTTACTATTTATAAATATTTTTTTTGGTTCAAAATGATTATATTTTTTTAGGGAAATAACACAAGGCAGCAAGTTTCGCTCTATTGAGCTTAAATCAAAACACATTTTCATTATTTGAAACGCGGTCGAGCTATATAAATAACGCAAACATCCGGTTTACTCAACTTCAGTTGACTTTTTAAGTTTGAGATGAAAGTACTAATAATTTTGAGCCTTCTGCTTGCTGTGTATGCACAGGACGATATTCCCTGTATGGTATTAACCTAAAGATAGCGATCGACATATAACCTATTTCTTGCAGATTTTTGTTCTATGGAATTTGATTACGGCAGTTGCCAGAGTACTATCCCAGTATGGTCCTATTCGGAAAAGGATAACGGGTGCACTGTCAACCTCTGGTCTGGTTGTGGCGGGAATGGCAACCGCTTCAACGACGAGGAAGAATGCGTAGATATTTGTATCAATCCTTTAGGCCTAGACTTTGGTATGATCTGATATATGTATATTATATTCTAGTGAAAAATGTTATAAAATAAATAAAAGCTAGCAGCGTGTTCATATAAAGATTATGTTTAATGTACATAAATATAATTTGTATGGAAAAGTGGGAAATACAAATTAAAAATATTATTAAAGGTGTTTTACTTGAATTCTGAGTAAAATGTACCTAAAAGAAATAAATTTATTTCTTAAAGAAACAGCTAACAGAAAAAGCTTTTTATAAATAAAAACTACCTCTTTAACTTATAAAACCCTATGCAATGGGTAAAAAGCTTGCACCTATTCACTTTCCGAGAAAATGTACGCTTAACAGCATATATTACAGGAATGAATGTCAAGGGACCTTCTCTTGAGTATTTATTTTATATAAAAAACAAATGCTTCTAAGCAAACCAAAATAAATGAAACTAATAAATCTTAAATATAAAGATCCAATTTTTGATTTCAAATATAGTATTAAAATATTAAATTATAACCATTGGGGAATTTGTGGGAAATACGTAAAGTATTTTTATGTATTTTTATATATTTTTATTTATTTTTATACTGATTTATTTAGCTCATATACTTTAAATCATTTACGAGTAAATGGTGCTTTTAAGAAATATAAATTATACAATAATAATGTTTCTTTTTTGTTCGCCTCATATAACTTTAGAGACAGAAACACATTTCAATTAATTTTGTTGAGTAGTATAAATATCCATTAAAAACTATTCTCAATTTTAGTTGTTTTTTCAACGTTGGAAATGAAACTTCTTCTCATCTGTTTGAGCCTTGTGCTCGTTTCGGTGTCAGCCCTGAACAGTATGTTATCAACCCGAAGTTGGTTTGCTCTCTGACACGATCCTTGCAGGGCTGTGCTCCAAGAATATCGATTACGGTGATTGCCATGGATTTCATATGAAATGGGCCTACTCGCATTTCCAACATAAATGCCAACGGTTTGATTACTCGGGCTGCGGAGGCAATGACAACCGTTTCAACTCCAGGTCTGAGTGTGAAAGGTCCTGCCATGAAGAACATGTCCCGATAAATCTGTTTCGGAAGTACGTCGATCGGTAGAGTTGTGCGATCCGCGAGTTCGATTGTATTCGTTTACAGCAAATCTTATTAAAACTTATTTCGTGTATTCAATTATTTATTGCATTATTTTAAAATAATAATATACCTGTTGTTAAATAAACTTAATTACAATTTTTACTGCCTGCTCTGTAGCACAACAAATGTTCACTGACTCTACAGATGCGGCTGTTGTTTTCTTTTGTCCACGGAAATCGTAAGGACAATTAATATTTAAACTGTTTCTTGTAGAGGATTGTGGTCATATAGCGAATTGGTGTCAGTGGAAGAATTTTTGATCTTTTTAATCCAAAACCACAGTTTTATTTTATGTTTGTCTATTCGAAAGGGCTTCCCCTTGAGTGACTGACGTAAACATTTTTTTAAAGTCATTTTTTAATCTTTGTCATTTTTATATAAATATTTTGCCTCTTAATTCTTCCGAATATTTGAAGTTTTTAAATAAATACAAATAAAAAATTTCAATATAATTATTTTATTTTAGTTTTGTTTGTTCAATATAAATGTACCCTTGAAAAAAAAACAAACTTGAAATATGTAATACTCTTTTAAGTATATAGTTTATATTTATTTAACCCACCTACCTTAAGCCTAGTAAAATATATATATGGCTGTTTTGTTAGCTTTCATGACTTTGAAACTATTTTATTTGGTTCGCCTTACATAATATTATAGACTGAAACACATTTCCATTATTCGGGTGAGTGGTATAAATATCCATTAAAAGCTATCCTCGATTTTAGTTGGCTTTCTAAGTTAGAAATGACACTATTTCTCATTTGTCTAAGCTTTCTGCTCGCTTCGGTGACAGCTCTGAACAGTATGTAATTAACCCAAAGTTGGTTTCCTCTCTGACACAATCCTTGCAGTGCGTTGTTACCGGAGTGCCGATTATGGAGATTGCAAAGGACAAAACGTAAAGTGGACCTACTCGAATATCTTAAAGAAGTGCGTTCCGTTTCTTTACTCGGGTTGTGGTGGCAATGGCAACAGGTTTAACTCCTGGATTCAATGTGACTGGATTTGCTATAAATTAAGAGTAATGGCGGCGAAGGAAGCTCAGGGGACCGGCATGTGGTGAAAGGTTATAAAAAGCTAAAAATGTAATATAAAAATATTCCCTTTTTAAATTTGTTTGTTCAATATAAATGTACCCTTGAGAGAGTAAATGGAAAATATATAATATTGTTTTAAATATATAGATCATATATTTACTGAAGCCTACATACCTTAAGCATAGTAAAAAATATGGCTGCTTGTTTTTACAACCTTAAATAACTTGAAATTCTTTTATATGGTTCCCCTTAAGTATTTTTATGAACAAAAACACATTTCAATTATTTTGGTGAGTGGTATAAATATCCATTAAAAGCTATTCTAAATTTTAGTTGGCTTTCCACCTTAGAAATGAAACTATTTCTCATTTGTATAAGCTTTGTGCTCGCTTCGGTGACAGCTCTGGAAAACTGTATGTTAATAACCTGAAAAAGTCGGTTGATCCTTGATACGATCCTTGCAGGGCGCTGTTATCGGAGAGTCGATTACGGAGATTGCCATTCACATCGCCCAAAGTGGACATACTCGAACAACTTGAAGAGGTGCATTCGGTTTGATTACTCGGGTTGTGGCAGCAATGGGAACATGTTCCACACCAAGTTTGAGTGTGTATTCACTTGCCATGCATTAAGAGTTGCGGCGAATGAGGAAAATCTGAACGTAGGTTTGTGGTGGAAAATTGCGAACAGCAAAAGATTTATCTCAAATTCCTAATATTTGTAGCAAAATATATTTTTGCAAAAAATAAAAGCTGTAAAATAAATTGAATTAATATTTTCCACAGCTGTTTTGTTTATTAGCAAAAATTGTGTATAAATACAAAGTTGATTGGTTTACAGATTTTCAGTTAAAATTACGAGTTGGAAAAGTAAAGTATGAAAGGACACTTCGGCCTTCTGGGCCTTCTGTTGGCTCTTCTGACGGGACAATCATCGTGTTTTGTTCACAGAAGCTGTAAGGACTTGCCGTGTTAACTGTATTTAATGTTTAAACTTGTTTTTTTTGCAGTGGATTGCGTCCATTTGTCGGATTACGGCAAATGCAATGGACATGTAATGATGTGGGCCTATTCGATGTACGACCACAAATGTTTTAGGTTTGCCTATTCAACGTGTGGCGGCAATACAAACCGCTTTCGTACTCTGGAAGAATGCCAAAGGACTTGTGGTTTTACAATAAATTTCCAAAGCTAAACGCTCGCGTTTTGACTACTTTTTTAGAGCACGCGTTTTGTTGGCGTCTGGCGGTTTTTTTGGTACAACTCGTAGCAGGCGCTCAGAGACAGGAAAAAGCTAAGAGCAAGCAGTGGAGTATAGAGAGCTTTGCTCCAGCTTTGTGGCAGTTACACACACACTCCCCCTCGAGGGGCGGAACTTGGAAATTCGCGATTGTCAAGGGCTGGGCAAATATTCGTTGCTTGCTGGCATTTCGGCCAGGCCAACAGAATTGGTAGCAGAGCTGGCGGCCACTTCCGCTTCGGCAGCGAAATGAAAGCTTGCCTGAAAAGTTTCTTGGCCATATTTGCGTTGTTCCCTCTTTTTATTTTTTATTCGTATTTATTTTCTTTGTATTAATTGTTGTTTTGGTTTTTGTTGTTGTGCGCCGTTAGAGGCATAAATCACCGATGAGAGGCCAAAATGTGCAAGTTTACAGGTTGACTCGACGATGGTACGCAAAAAGCACATTACCAGAATAGCAATAGTAATGGCAATGGCAATGCCAATGTCGAATAGTGAATAGCGAATAGCATAAAGCCGAATGGCGAAATCAAAGAATAAAGTCACGCAATTTCAATTACAAATAAACGCACAGACGGTGAAATGGTTAGGAGGGAAGCTGGGGTCCTGATGGTGACTATATGTACGTACGGCGATAGCTATAGTAATAGTAATAATAATAATAATGAAATTGTGATAAGCTGCGCGCCACAAATTGCACGCGAGTGAGACGGCAAGACAATAATTTAAACCGTTAAGCGCAAGGCGAAGCATCAAATGCTGCCGCCGAGAGATGAGAGTGTGACACGAGTCACTGGTTAGTCACTGATTTCAAAATATAAATAAATTATAATTTAAATTTAAAATTGAATGAAATATAAATAAATATTTAATAAATAAATTAAAATTTACAGGTAATACATTTGAAGGAAGGAAAGAGCTTTTTCTTTTAAGTACCTAAAATTCCTATTTAAATATCAATAGTTTATTGATAATAGACGTGGATGTCGATATTTCAGTTTATCCTTTGGGCGATAAATAGATATTAAGTTAAATATAAAATATATTCCAAATTAAAAAGTTACAATTTAATTTTTACAGATTAAAATTAAAAGTTACGATATTTTAAAGTCAACATTTTTCGATGTCTAAAATTTCGATATTTTCGATATCACATAGATAACTCCCGTGACACGCCAGAGTCACGATTCCTTCCAGATTCATATCTACAATGTTGGATGCAAGACGAGACTCACGTTGAAGCCGCTCAAGACGTCGTCATTCTGGCTGGTTGGATTGGTGTCTTGGCCTATCGGATGTCTGGCAGCATTTGACGCATGCGCTTTTTGTGGCCAGCAACATTAGGCCGAGCTGCGCTTCGGCGTTCGCCAATGCCAATTAATATTCGCATGATCAAATGGTTAACGCATTTAGCCGTAGAAAAAAACCAACAAGGCATCGCTCCACGCTGCATCGCAAACCGGCTCACATTAAATTCGCATTTACGCGTTTGCCTTTGTGTAACTGATCGCGGCCATCTCTCTCTTTGAATCTCTGTGTGTGTCTCTGGTCAAGATCCCCGGATCCCGAGATCCCCCGGACTTGGCCTGTGGGAAAGTCGGCCTTAATTGACATCTACAAGGCGTTTAAAAGGAGGCCTGACCCCTTCGGTTGAGTTAAACAACTTGTGGCTTCAGTTAATTATGTATTTATTTGGTCACTGTTTTGTGTTTTTTAATTCCATTCCTTTGCAATTATAATTTTCATTCTCCGGATCTAAACACTTACAAATTTTTGAATTTATCAATTTGTTGTATATATTGGTTTCGTTAAATTTCATTAGTTATGGGCTAGGCTGGTTGAGTACTTTTGTTTGTCGTATACATAGCTTAATAAAATTGATTTATTTACCGTGTGCGTGTTTATGGCATAACAAACTGCTGCCCAGAGAATCGTATTGGATTATGATGATTTTATTTGGTATTTATCTTCGATTTTGTATTGAGTAGGTAGGTACTTAATGGAATCCGTTGTACCACAAGCAGGCTAACATTTAAAGCGTTTGCATACATCGATAGAGAAGGGTCTTAATTGAGAGTAAAATATATGTATATTATATTGGATAAACCAAGTCAAAAAAAAATAAATGGCATTAACAACAACAAGGCCTGGCCTTAAATTAAATAAAAACACATTTTACATTTTACCATCGAATAAATGCAAATACACAAGTGATTTTGATAAATGCTTACGTAACAACTAAGGGACTAGTTAAAAAGTTATCTTTAAAAAATTCGTAAAATATTCCCCAAAAGCATATACATATAAAATGCAGCCGACTGATCAGCTCGATGTAATCAATTGATTTTATGATTTTGTAAGCAACAACTTGCTTATAACTTGATGCGTTGTCTGTGTCCTTTGATTTGATTCGATTCGCTTAAATATTCAATTAAAAATTATATAACAACACGCATACATATCAATATTGGAGTTAGTCGTATGTATAATATGTATATAATATGTAGTAAATGTGATTAGCCAATAGGTTATAGATCTGTACGAATGCGGGATATGATTTAGCATTGCTTTTATATCAATTCAATCCTTTGCCCTATATGAAACATGCAGCGTTCAACATCAATAAAATTGTATAATAAGCCAATATTTGTTTTTTAATTTTCTCGCTCCTTTGCCAAACGTGATTTTCCTCTCTCCTTTTCCTATGAGTTAAAAATTTGCTAAAACATTTTCATTTAGTATTGGTTTTACCCGCCCCAAGTAAATGCAATATTTTAATATGTTTTTCGAGATTTGAGAAGCATTCGCTTGCCCTGCAAAAATGGTCTAATGATAATTCTTCCTCGCAAAATGATCGATATAATAATAAAGTCGATTTGAAAGGAAAGCTATTGGTTATTTCTGGAAGTTATTGAAGCTCTAAAAAAGCCTTCATTTGGTGCATTTCTCTTAATTGGAAAAAATTGTGCCTTTTGTTGATTGTGTGAGTCTTTTTGTTCGTTTCGTTTGTAGTTGTTCTTTGGCCATGTTAATATTTCAATTTAAATAAATACAAAAACCCATTATTCCCTTCGTATAAAAGTCAAATGCGCGAGGCCTACAAACTACTAGTTGCCCTAGAAAAAGTCCTTCGTCTAACTACAACTTGAACATAGCCCCGTAGTTGCTGAGGCATAATAGTTTGGCGCACAAACTGCGACTCCGACTGTGACTGCGACTGCGACCGAGATTGTGACTGAGACTGTGACCTGGCCTCAGTGGCGCCGGCGGTGCTATCGCCGGTGATGGTTGCTCTCCTGTGGCCTGAACCGCGGCCAGGTCCTCACTCTATTTCCCTCCACAGTACTCGCCCTGCAGCATTCCATTATCCAGGAGCAAAGCCGGCGTATTGGAGATTCCATCGCGCAGCGCCAGCTGATAGGCCACCTCAAAGGCCTGGCCAAGGGTCAGGATAATCTCGCTGGCCAGGTTCTATGTTGTATAAAAAAACAGGCATTATTCCCAAATTCCTTGGCCACTTCTTTAAAGTAGTACTCACTGTGCTTTGAACCAGAAAAACGTGACAGTAATGCAGGTCCTGCTCCTTGGTGATGTAGGCAAAATGCCTCAGATCCTCGGAGTCCTGGCAGGCGCAGTTAATGTTCTGTATCTCATGCTCACAGATAGTGCGCTGTAAAACGAATATATTCTTATAGATAGTATTCTTTATTAAAAAATTTCAAGACCTACCTTACTGTTCACATCTATAAACTCCACTCCGCGATGGCAAATGGACAGCGAGAGTGGTGAACCCGATTTTGCCTCATTTTCCGCTGAGGATTTCAGCTTTTGTATGGACTTCTTGGTGGACTCTGTGCCACGTAGTTCTTTCACAACCGTTGAGCCGAGGTACTGACAGGGGAGGAGAGAAAGAATATTATAAAGTTTAGTATTTATTATTTATAAACAGTGAAAAAGTTACACACCTGAACCTCGTAATTGATGTGCTCGTTGAGCAAAGTGTGCGCCGAGTGGCGCCATTCGGTGGTCCTTAGATTGGCCGGAAGGCCTAGCAGCAGCTCCGAAGGAGCCCGTATTTGAAGAGCAGCGGTTTTTCGCGCCGGTGGAGCAGGTGGTGGAGGTGCAGGTCTTCGGAATTAAATAATACAATAATTTAAATAATTTTTTATTAGAACTTTTATATATAGCTTACCGGCTTTTACGATAACCCGTAATGGAGTTACGATGCTGAACAGGATTTGCAGGATTTCGTGTTGCCACCGCCTCCTTGGCCATTCCATTGCCGTTCGTTGTCAGCTGATTGGTTTCGTTATTCTCGCCCAGCGGCGTCTTCAGCGACTTGGAGTCACTATCGCGCATCTGGCGAATGAAAGCCAGAGACTGCAGGATGCGTCTTCGGTGTCCCAGCTTGTTGATCTCCAGCACTGTTTGCAGCTCCACATCCCACACCTCGCACACGCTCTCAATGGTATTGTACAGGTGTTTGCTACAAACATAAGGAAATATAAAATAAATTTGGATTTTTTATATAATTTTAAAAAACTTACTTGAAAAATTCTAGGTACTCGGGAAGGGCAATGCTGTGTAGCCATTGCTGCAAGGTGGCGACTCCCTGTTGCTTGTTCTCCTGCTGCGTCTTGGGCGGCACCTGTGGCAAGAACTCCGCTGGCGGCAGGCTCTGGACAAAGCGCAGCAGCTTGGGCGCATCCCGCTCGGGTATGTGAAGCAGGGGAATATCCGGCTCCTCAAAAACATTGTGCTGCGGGAAAAGGATACTTAGATAAGCTTTTTGCTTCATGAAATCAAGTCATTCCGAAACTCACCACAAATTTATAGTTATCGTAGCCGTTCTCGAACAGCATCCTCTCCAGGTGAAGCAATCCTGCGACGCGTAGGCGCGTAGCCAGTTCCCGTCGCTCATTGGGCACCTCCATGTCCTCAAAGTCCAGCTCGATATCGTGGGTGGGTGTGATGCTGGTGTTGAGGATGCCACTGCCAAAGTTCTCGATGATCTCGGAGATCTTTTTGCGCGCCTCTTCCGCATTAAAGGGACTCAGAAGATTTATGGAATTCCGGGCTGCAGAGTGGCCGCTTCCTGGGGATTTTGCCGGCGATTTGGCTGGAGATTTTCCAGAGGATTTTGTGGGAGATTTCGAAGGGGATCTTGGAGGTTTGGTGGCTGTCTCGGTGGCGGCATTACCATTGGCCTCCACGGGCTGCAGCTGCTGCTGATTGGTCGGCGTCGTTGGCGGCTTGACGAACTTTCTCTCCGGCACCATGGGCTTGTTGGGAATGGGCGGACGCACCCGGGAAACACTCTGCTTCTGCTGTTGATTAACTTCCTCCTCTATTTTCACCTGCACCTCGCACTGCTCCTTGAGCTGAGAGGCTCCCTTCAGCAGTCCTGCAAAGGGCACATCACTTACGAACTCCTCCACATAGTCGGTGGAATGGGAAAGGCTGTGGTCCGAACATGAGATGCTGGAGCTCAGGGATCCGGAGGAGGGAGCCGGACAGCGGGGCACTACAGTCACGGTGTCATCGTAGTCGTATCCCGGCGTGCTTAGCGTGGGCAGCAGCTTCGATGGCGACGAACCTGTCTCAATCATTAGCTGCTGGGCCGCCTGCAGCTGGAGTAGAGCGGATCGCCGCTTGTATTCCTGGCTAAGCGGCCGAATCCGCTCATGGATGGTCCGCTCTGCCTGGCTGGAGCTAGGCGGCGGATGGTCGGGCGTCGGTGGTTGCTTGTAGTGAGTGGGACTGCTGGGAATTTGTTGCTTGGCCTCGCAGTTTTCCTCGCCGCCATTGGATTTGCTGGCAGCGTTTGCACCGCTGGAAATAAGCAATTAAAATTTATTAATATTTTAATAAAAATTTCTTTTTTCAAGGATAAGGTGTTTTTTTTTTTATATAAAATTAACTTTTTGGACTAGTGTAAAAGCTTACTAAGCTCAGAATGTCTTATATTTCTGATCTAAATAAAATATAATTTCTCTAAAGTACTTTTGTGTGTTTTGCGGTATCAAATTTATATAATATAAAAAATCTTAAGTCGTATCGATTAGCCTTGGCAATTTAAACACCAATATTAAATCAAGTTTTTAATGCAATTTTCCATAAATTGAAACCAAGTTATAAATGCACTTAAGCAACCTGCATAATCAAATCGACATGTAGTTTCGGGTCATCTAGGGGGTTTTATTACGTGCATTACTTTTGTGTATTTACCAAGAAGCTCATTTAAACTACACCAAATTTTATGATGCATAATAAATATTTTTATAGCCACTACTGAACTCTTAGGTAAGAAGTAATTTCGGTCCCAAGTCAGCCAGTGAGTTTTATAGTAAATATTGGCGACTATTGATTCGAATCCTATTTTAATTTCTTATCTTGGCTCACCTGCTATTTCGATTTCGCTTGAGTTTGCGATTAGGATTGTAGGACTTAAGGGTAGCATTTTCTGCTGACTTCAAGAGCTCCTTGGAGAGCTTGGTAGTTGCACTTCGAGGAGCGGGAATTGGTCGTTTCATGGAATTAGTGGCCGGAGCAGGTGATTCACCGCTGGAATTGGGCACACTCGTCTCGCTATTCAGCTCTGAGCTACTGCACTGCCGATCCAACATGTCATCTAAAAGGACAACTATAAGAAGGATTTAAATTATAGAAAAATCTTATTTTCTTACTGCTGGAACTGAGACTCATTCCGCCGGCTATGGCAGAGCGGGTGCTCTGCCTGGCACTGGCATACAAGCGATCGCTCCTCTGTCGCTCCCTTAGCTGCGTCTCATCGAAGCTCATGCCCCCCACACTACCATGGCTCTGGTGCGAATAGGGACTATCACTCGGCGGCTGGCGTCGAAACTGCTGCTGGCCCTGACCATGACCTTGAGCCTGGCCATGGCCATGGCCATGACTCTGACTTTGGCTCTGGCTGGAGGGGGAGCTGTAGCTGAACTGCTGTCCGCCGGGACCGGCATGTGTGGGTGAAACGGAGAGGTTTCGTCGTGGTGGCTTCTTTGGAGGTCCGGCCGGGGCAAAGGTGCTCATCTGCATGGGCTGTCCAATGCCGCCGGTGGAGCAACGGGAACGTGGCGATACCGAGGCTGGCTCAAAGCTGCTTAGCGAGGATGAGGGGCTTACACTATAGCCACCGCCCATGTCACTGCAAAAAAAGGTAATTAAATAATTTCAATAAAATTATTTATAACAACAAGTAAGATCTATAATTGCCATAAATAAATGATGTTTCCATACTTACTTCTGACTGTGCAGCGGAGAGTGTGCATTGAGATCCTGGTAGAACCGATCCTCTGGCTGTAGGGCACTATCCAGGGACTTTCCTCCATTGTAGGGACCTCCGTTTCCGGCACTCAGACGCTGCTTGCTGTATCCCGATTGCTGCATGGAGTGCGAGTGGTTCAGCAAGTGATTGTTGGAGTTGAAGTGATAGTGATTGCTGTGGCTCTGTTGCTGCTGCGAGTGGTGCTTGTTTTGGCCACGTGCTGAACTAGGCGGACCGGAGTGCTGCCTGTAGATAACCTCATCGCCCTCATCAGTGTCCATTTGGTTACGAAAGTCTGCGGAAGAATTAGAAGCAATTATAAAACTCTTTTCTGGGTACCGATATATCACTCATACGCACTGTTGATCACAGCCACAATATGTTTGGTGACATGCGGGGGAAACTCTCGCAGAATATCCAAAGCAGTACGTCCCTCGTTGTCAGTGGCCGCCAGATCGATTCCAGCCTTCAGTAGAGTCCTCACCACGTTCTCCTTGCCACAGAGCGCTGCTTCGTGCAGAGCTGTGCCCGAGGGAGTTAGGAGATTGACACTGACCCCGGCGGATAATAGTACCTCCACGACGCTCTTGTGGCCATTACGACTGGCCAGGTGCAGACAGGTGTGCGGAAAGATAGTTCTGCAGGGCGAGGCCGGTGACGAGGGTGACGGCGTACCCCGCTCCACTACGTCTGAGCCCAGGTGAGCAATTAGCTCCGGATGGGCGCGGATTAGCATTTGAACTGCCTGCAAACGACCGTACTGGGCGGCCAAATCCAGCGGGGTTTCACCCTTGGAATTACGCATATTGGGGTCTGCATCGTGGTTTAAGAGCAGAGCCAACGCCCCCGTGTGTCCATGCTGGGCGGCACAATGCAGTGGCGTCTCCTGCTCAATGGTCTGCAGGTTGGCACTTGCCGGCCGATAAGGATGTGTGAGGAGCAACCTCACAATCTCCGTCTCACCCGCCCAGGCAGCCAGATGGAGTGGCGATGATCCCCGGGAATCCGGCAGATTCGGTGAGGCCTCGTGGGCCAGCAGCAGTCGCACAATCTCCTCGTGTCCATTGAGGCAAGCATGGTGCAGCGCCGAGTAGCCGCCACTGTCCTGGACATTCACGCCAGTGCCGCGTCGTAAGCTGGCCAGAGGTCCTGCCCTCTTGGCCTTCTGGGTGAGAACCTTCTCGATGTGCGAGATGTTGCCATTGCGCGCCGCCTCCAGGAACTCCTGATCCTTGCCCATGGTGGAAAGAAGCTTTAAACAGAAGGAAAATATATCTTACATTTACTGTTTGCCAGTGTTTATGATTGCTATTAATCCTAGAGTCTAGTGTAAAAAGTATTATGGCTTTTCGAAGTACATTATTTCTTATAAAGTCCTTTTAAGTGTAGTCCTTCCTAGCCCTTAGCGGATTATTTTTTCCCGTTTGGTAATGGATTCCCATTAATGGACTTCCTTGCACTCCTAATCGCTGTACGACAAGGACCCAGAAAAGGATGGGGCCTGTCTGTCTGCCAGCCCTGAGTTGATTTGCTGCAAATGAATTATGACTGTCAAGTGTGCTTCATTAAAACGCCTTCGGGTTTGTGGCTTGGCTGGTCGCCTTTTCTCCTCTTAGCCCTAATGACTTTTAGCCCGTCTTTCCATTTAGGCCACCCTTACGCCCACTGCCACCCCTCGGCGCCAGGCTCTCAATCGGCAGGAGGCGAGGGTGTTGCCATTAAAAAAATTGCACAATAAGACAAGGCAGGCAGAAAGGCAGGCAGACAGGAGCTGGTGGGATGACAAGAAGGAGCACAGCGAAGGTGTCGAGAGGAGCTCTGGCCCTGATGAAGTGCTTTTCACGCGCTGGAATATCTTCGAGTATCTTTGATATTTCCGCAGGCACCGTGGGACTGACATCTTAATAAAAGTGGAAATATGAATAGAAACTGAAGAAATAATTAGAATATTTGTTAACTCAGTTATTATTGACGATACTGAAGTAATTAAAGTCCAAGATGAATACTCAAACTCAAGTGTTTTTATTTATAAATCAGTATCATCAGTGAATAGTTAACAATTTGCTGCCACATGTGAAATGTGATAAGTTAAACTCAGTTATTATTATTGCAGTTACAAAAGTGATGTAATTCCGAAATGTACACTCAAGTGTTTCTATTTATAAAGCTGTCACTTTTATCAGGGACAATTCTCTGCCACATGTGAAATATGATAAGTTAAACAAAATCAGTCACTTGTTGCATGATCAGTTTGCAATGAGAACTGCACTAAAGTGAGTCATTTGGGATCCCCTTTCGGGCCCATAGTCCCGTCCCGACAACTTCAAGGGTTTCAAAATGCGAAATGATAACGCACGTTGCAAGGGCCTGGAAGCGTGCTGCCTGCCACATTTCAATGCTTCAATGAGATAAATACACGGCGGCAACAGATAATCACCTGCTTACACACACTCGCTCGCCAGCGTTTTACAAACATCCGCACACACACGCGCACACTCACACACACCGTTTATGATACTACATGACATACTACAAAATCCGACAAAAGGTAGGTTAGGCACATCCTTCGGAAGGAGTGAGCAAAAAGGGGCAGCAGGGAAAGAGAGAGAGATAGAGAGCGAGCTGGTTCGCGAGAGAGTTGCAAGGAGTGCGCCTGCTCTGCCGCGCCCACCACCATTGGCCCCCGCTCCCGCCTTCAATCCTTAACCCCCAGAGTCCTTTCCCCATACCGCCCCCCTTTAACCGCCAAGCTATTCATAATTTTTCGCTTGCAAAACTCTGAGGCGTGTCACGCAGCGAGGATAGAAAAGAAGAGCGAAGTTTCAGGGGGCATCGCTGGGGATGCGTTTAGGCCAGGCCCAAAGAATGGCAACGGAAATTGAGGCACATTATAAACGGCTTGACACCAGAAACAACAACAACAAAGGCGGACGCTACATTGCCAATTGGCAGCAGAGATTGTGCAGTTCCTAACCCATAATTGGGTCAAAGGATGTTGACCCTAAGCCCAGGCTGGCCAAAAACGAAAGGGGGGAACCGTGCATGCCTGCATGCTACTACCACTTAATCCAACTACCATTTTGTCTGGCAAATCATTGCCCGTCGTCTGGGGTTTCCCTTTTCAAAAAACGGGCCAGAATACGGGGTTCACACATTTGTTATTGGCACTTTGCTTAGTGCACTTAAAAGGCGTGTACGTACTCCCATATATGTATGTATATGCACACACCATATACACATATAGAAATATACACACACAATCGCAGATACATTTTTGTACAACAGCACAACTTTTCGCTTTTACCTTTTCGCTTAGTTTATTTGGGATGTGGCTGTGCCGCTTCTCGACTTTATAAATATAGTACTTCCGTTGGTGGGCGGACTTTCTTCGTTGATTGAATAAATCTCATTGGGCTTCGCGGCGATTTATGTGACATCGCGCTGGCGTTAACATCGCACATCTTCTCTGTCTGTCATCCAGCGCATTTTCCCACCGCACCGCACCGTACCGCTCGAGACTGCGACTGCGACTCCGATTCAGATTCAGATTCAGATTGAGATTAAGATTGAGTTGGGGATTCCCGTATCCGATTCCGTTTTTCACTCCGACCGACGACGTCTCTCGCCTGCGACTGACTGATGAATTCGGGGCCCCGGGGTCTGCGCTACTCGTAGTTCCGTAATAATTCCCGATACTCGTACTCGTACTCGCACTCGCACTCTCTCTCTCCGCCGTGCGCCGTGCACTTTGCTCTTGGGCCCTGCTATGGGCTCTGGGCTCTGTATCCGACGAAAGTTTTCTCCGATTTTTGTCTCTGTTTACGAGCTTCAGTACAATACATTTTGGCTTTTCTCGGCGCTTTCACTTGATTGTTTTGCTTCTCACAATGCGGGCGAAAGAGCGGAGAAAATTCGTGGAGAGATGGGGGGGAAAATAGGCAGAGAAAGAGAGTGACGCCGAGAGAACAAGTACATTTTTGTTTGTTGTTTATCGGAACGATACGATAATACGCCTTTGTTTACGTATTTTCATGTGCGAAACTGACAGACGCACAGCCAGAAGAAGAGAGTAGATGCACAGTGAGAAATAATGGGGAGCAATGCACTTCGATTTTGGATGAAGGCCATTGTAAATGTGGAGAGTGAGATATACAATAATTAAGTACATTTACTTATCTTCACAATGTCAAATACAAAAAGGTTTTTAAAACTATAAGAATAATTTATTTTTACCATTTAAGAAAGTCAGTAATTTGGTTTAATCGTTTATTTAATTTCGTATTAATGCTATAATATTAAAGTTACTATTTTCAAAAAAACAATTAAGCAACGATTCATTTTCTTACATCAAATATAAATATTATACAATAAAAATATAAATATTAATACATTAATTAATATTATTTTTTTAGAAGCAAAAAATTCAGCTTTGGCGTGAAATGAAAAAGTTTGTAGATTTTTTATGTTTCTTTCTCTTAACATTTTTGTTTATTTTCGAAGTGTATACAACATCAAAATTTTGTTTTCTCAATTGGTACATTGCAGCTTATTATTTTGTTAATTAATTCAGCATTCAAAAATCCAAGGCTAAAAGTCTAATTATCAACTCATCTCATTATGAACAGAACACACAACGATCCGTTCTCTCTCTGCGTAACTTTTCTCTCTCTGCAGAGCAAAGTGAATTAAAAATAGTGGCAATCATTGTCCAAGAATGCAGCAAAGGAAACACCCCGTTGTTGCTGGGCGCAAACAAATAACATAAATAAATAAGTATGCGTTCTATCTTTGAAATGCAACGTATTGAATTACCGATCGGCTCGATCGGGTGATTAATGATCTGTGCAAGGAATGCACCGACAAATAGGTGGTCTTGCATCTGGGTTATATTCCTCGCAGATCGTAGAGCTCTGTGATTAGGAGTGTTTACTCACGAGTAAATAAAACCGATTAGATAAATGCGATAATGGGTTCTTAAACATATATTTAAGCACTTGTCAAGAAAACTTAAGCACCTAAGTTAATATTTATAATTTAGAGAAATTTATAACCAAGTGATTTTTGATATAAATTAATTTGATAAGACTTATTTTATATATATTATCTTGGCTAAGAAATGGCAAATATTACACGACAATCTGTCTTATATGTTTTGAAGAAAATTTATCTATTTCAGCAATAAAATGCTAATTTAGCTTTTTTTCTTTTTTGAGAAACACTAAGGTTTTCTGCTTAGATATCAATAGAATTTAAACAAAAACTTGCCTTGAGAGCTTATTAACATTATTATAGAAATTTAAACTAGGAGCATACCGAACATTTACATTTTATTTTTTGTAAATTTCATGTAAAACTAACAATTGAAATAAATTATTTAATTTGTTTGTCCTCAATTACATCGCATCTACTTTCCTATAATCAAATTTGAGCAGTTCCCATAGTTAGTTACACATATTTTGCACTTCCCATAAAAGTTTCCAAATGAAATTTCTCACGAAGAGGTTTCCCGGCAAACCAGCAAACTCGTAAAAAAAAAGTAAAACAATTGAAACTACTCATGTACAATGGTAAACAAAATATGAGTAAGTGCTTGGAGAGCCCTTTTTCCCTCTCTCACTTGTTGTTGTTACTGAGCTTTCGCTGAATTTTCTCTCTCTTTTATCAGGGAACTCTCTTTCACATAAAAATATTACGCATGCGCCGTGTGGAGCTTTCTTATCACACTCTTGTTGTGGGCCAAAGCTTGGCATGCGTATCGCTGGCCGAAGCTTGCTGCCCAACAGCTGTTTTTGATAACAGTATCGTGTGCTTAACCCTTTGGTGACCGCTTCCCAGCCAGGGTTGTGCAATGTAGGGTTACTTGGACTGGGACTGGGACTGGGATTGGGACATGAGTTATGGCCTGCTCGACTTGACTGCCAACGTGACTCACTTGGTCAGCCCCAACCTCGGCGATTCCAACTCTATTTTGTGGGCGGACACATGCGGCGAGTTGTTGTGGTTGTTGCCAAAGCTGTTTCCCGTCGTTTCGCCTTTGCCATGTTGTGGCATGCCACATTCGCACACTGGCAAACAAATCGAGCCGCAAACAAATAAAATAGACAGACGGCCAACACCTACGACTGGTCGAACGACCCACCACCGCATGAGTTTTCATACTCAATTGCCGCAAATGCCACAAATATGTGTAATTGACTTGAAAATGCGCCAAGCAAATCAATCCGCACAGCGTCAGTCCGCCAGTTGTCCGTCCCCATGTCCATTTTCGACCTCAAGTGCAGCGCGTGAACTCATTCCCATTCCAGCAGAATGGCCAGCAGAGTGCGGCACGTTCCGTTCGGTTTACACTTGGAATAAATTTTAATAGAGAGAGATTTTTAAAGATAATTGTATAAATTTAAATAAATAAATATTTAGTTATTTGTATTTTTATGATATTTATTATATGCTTATAGAATAGATTCTCCATAGAAATATTTAAGAAAAAATACAGAAATTTTGAAATTAAATGAAGAACATCTCGGTTTTACTTTCTTTTAAAATAATTTTAGATGAAATATTTCTGGATTATTTACATTAATAAAAACGCTTAATATATTTACTTATGTACATATTTCAATAGTCAAATTAATTATATTTCTCTGTTTTTTTATTTATTTGAAAAAGTAACAATATTTGACAGAGAATAAAACTATGATAGAATATTTTCCAACGCAAAACAAATTTGTAAAAATATTTTCCAATTCAAAAAGAATATGTATGAATACTTCCCTCTAAAAAACAAATCTATTTTTTTTACTTTGCTATTTTAATCACATTTTCTCACCGTGTACATATCGACTTAGGTCAGCACCGCTCGCTTGCTGTGTGATTGATGAATGTTGCATATTTTGGACGCCGTTGGCTGCCACCATTGTGTGGCATTAATGAGACACCGGCCATTTGTTTTGCCATTTATTCGCTGTTTGGCCGCCTGACAATGAAACCGAACTTCGGTTGCCTTACAAATTGTAAATTGTTCTTGTGCGCACCTCCTTAGACCCCCCCCCCCTTGCCGCGGATGCATGTTGGTATATAATTTTCCTCGTTGTCTGCGATATAGTTCCAATTGTGGAAATCTCAACGGTTTATGGTTATTGTAACACATCGACTTTGCAGCAATTAGAGGGGCGCATTATGTGGGCTTCGAAAAGCGAATATTTTTGGATCTGAAATCTTGAATCTGGGGATTTAGTATCTGCGATAGAAGAGCAGAGTGCTGGGCTCCAGCGGAACTGTTTATTACCATAAATAATTGTCAACGCCAGCCGCGAAACGTCAACTGATATACTGTCATGTGCCCTGATCTCGGCATGGGTTCGGTTGTGTTGTGTTGTGTTGTGCTGTGGATTTGCCTGTAGATGTGGATATGGATGTGGATTTGGCCCGGTATTCATTTCAGTTAACTGCACACTTGAAAGGCCCAGAGCCGCCGATGACTACGCCGCACCCTGACGTCACTATTTCGGTGGGTGCAGCACCGGCGGCAGCCACATCAACTGTAACAACTTATGACTCCGGGGTTGCGGAGTGGTATCTGCCCCGCATTGCTCATAATAAAGTCATTAGAATGTACGAGTTTCGTGCGATTTCGAGGCGTTAATGGTTTAGTTCCGCTGCATTGACTACGCGACTCGTTGTCGTTGTCGTTGGCGCTGTACGAACAACTTCCGCATAGAACAAATTGGTTGTAAATCGAGGATTAGGCATGCCCTAATAAAGCGCAACGCTCCGCCCACCATCTGTATCTTTCTATGGCCAAGGGAGGGGTCTTTTGGTGCCCCAGGGAATTAACCATTAACCTACGAATGTTTAATTTTGTTGTTGTCCTCCACAGGTTATTACAAAGAAACTTTGCCTAATTGTTTTACCTATGAAATGTGGTGTTATTAGGTGTATTAATATACATTGTATTCTAAATGTCTGAATTAGGAAAGATTTATTAATAATTGACTCGAAGGTAAATGTATAATTCGATATTTAACAGTTGTTATTTATGTGAGATAAATTGATAAATGATATATTAGTGTTTTAGTGAGAGATTTTATAGATCTGCAACAAATTATCTGGGAATGATGATGTCTTGAATCATGAATATAAACCTACATTCTTAGCTACAAAAAAAAAAAGACTTTTAAATTAATTCTAAAATACTCTATTGCACTCTTAATTCTTTCCGTGTACTTAAACTCTACTATGCGCTTCTTCTGATTGGAAACTAATTTCGTTCTCACAGAACGTCAGCCTCAAAATGATGACGCTGAACCGACCTCAACTGAGGTGAACTGATTGAAGTGCGGCTCAAATTGAAAGATTGAGTGCCCAGCCAGTCTGCCTGTCTGTCTCTGCCTCTCTGTTGGCCAACTGTCCACATGCTTCTTGGTAAAGGGGCAGCCGCAGCCTCTGTGTCAGTCACTGGTGGCAGACAAAATGTTGCTAACGATGCTGCTGGCTCTTGGGGCCCCAAACTCTGCTCGGGGCTATCTCGTGTCATTGTCGCACGACTCACGACGGTGATAAATAATCATCAGTCAGTCAGCGGAGCAGTCAAGTGCTCGCTGCCAGCCTTCTGGCTCCTTCTATTCCTTTTTCCTGGCCCAGGTCCAGGTCCAGGTCCAGGCCCTGCCTCTGTATGTGGCTCTAATTAAGCTTGGATGCAATTGCACGTACTTGTAATTGCATAAAGGGTAACGGTACGAGCAGTCCGAGGCCGTGCCCATCGATTTGGGATTACCAACCTTCTGGTTATTATCGCCATCGCCTGGCCATCGCCGTTTTTGGTAAGCTTCGACTGATAGCAAAGCTTGGCAATGACATTTCAATGCATTTATGATGGTTATCTTGGTCAGCAGAGCCCAACAGGGGATCTAAGGTTACACAGGGAGAAGAGGAGATGAAAATTATTTAAAATAAATATTAGATTTAGTTGTATTTACTATGAAATTAAGTATGCAAAATTAATTAGTAATTTCATTTTAATTGTAAGTAACAGCTATCTCAGTAAGCTTAGTATTCCGTATTATATATTTCATATCCCTATGATATTTGTATATTTTCTTTCACTGCAGTTTCTGGTCTTAGATACCATGCCAATTGTCATGTGGCCAAATGGAGAAAGGGGGAGAGCTCTCTTTCGGTGCACTGATTTAGATAGATTGCGCACGTTTTCTAAGGCAGGGCCGGGACTCGAACGTTGTTGTTATCAAAACAACTTCATCAACAACTCATTGATCTTGCGGTCAGGTTCATTTCGTATATTTTCTCCGTTGGCCAGCAGCATCAGCAGCAGCTTAATTGGCCCAATGATGGCCATTTGATAGGCTCCATAAGCAGTTTTTAATTAGGACCGAGTTCTCCTTAACAAAGGATGCCGACCAGCTGCTGGCAGCCAAAAAAAGAGCCAGGCCAAGCCACAGCCGAAGCAATGTAGCAAAGCCACAAAATCCGCACTCATAACTCACTCAGCTGGCTTTGATTTATTTGGGGCATGGCCGAATTAGCATACAATTAGAGCAAATGCGCGGTTTATGCAATTTATGAAATATTTATGCCGGTCCAGGGATATATCCCTAGCATTATGCAAATTATCGGGTGGCTACAATGTAACTCTGAATACCCATTCGGCGGGTATTCGTATTAAAATTATCCATAAACCAGCATTCGATGGCTACATAAATATATAGTTTTTCTTTTTGCCAATTTTTTCTGCTATTTTTCTATTATTATTATTGTTTTTTTTTGTTGCTATTTTTTGTTGCCATTTTTTGTTAGCAATTTTTTTTTGGGAAAGTTTACTGCTACACAGCGGGCATTTTGGTGACCGTTAAATGCCATTAACCAGACGATGCCGCGGCATTGGCAGTGGCATTGTTGTTGACCGCTTGCCGTTCAGCGGCAGCCGAAGAGGAAAATGAAGCAGGTGCGCAATTGTCAATTTTCCTGCTTGCTGGCCACCACAGGGGGATGGGGATGGGGATGGTGACGAGGGGGCTGAAGAACGGGAGGGACGACGGCGGCAGCTTCAACAAAGAAAACAATCAATGCAATGGAAAAAAAATCTGTGGATTAAGGATGTCCAACGAAGTTGAGATGCCCTTTGTGGATATAGCAATGAAGTTAGTAAAGATCCTTTAAAAAATCCTAAACAACTTTTAAGTTTCTAAATTTAAATAAATATTTAACAACTTAACAGTATTTATAAAGCTCTTTTTGATATTTTACTTGCTAATATAAAGTTCGTTTTTTGAACAAAGAATTTTAAAGCGTAGAAAAATATAACAAAAATCGAAAATCAAGAAATTTATCATCCTAAAGTCAAGCCTAGACTCATGTTGCAATATACCCACGACTGGCTTTAGGGTATTTCGCCAGCTTGGTTTTGTCTCTCATTTTTTTGTTGTATATATTTTCTACACAGTTTTTCTTTTATCAGTTGCATATCGGCTTGACGTAGACATAGTAAGTAGCTTTTGTTGCTGCTTTTCCTGCTACTGCAGCCGGCTGTGATTATTATGATTGTCCAGTGAAGCATGGAGGATGGCTGGGTCCACGGGGCAGCCGGCTTTGGGGTATTGTCATGATTTATGGCCTTTCCTAGAGAGCTCTGCGAAGAGAGGCAGCTAGCGAGAGCGATGCCGATGCTCGGCTCTTGTTCTGCGATCAGTTGCCCAGAGATATATCTCTATATATACATATATATGTGGCTCACATGTGTCCGAGACCCGCGAGATGTGCTGGCCAATAATAATAATAATAATTTTCATGATTTATGATTTGGTTTTGTGACACCAATTTGGCATGTGCCCCCCAGACCAAAGCGGTGTCACCTCCGGGGATGCAGATTAAACTGCAAAAGAAATGCAGGCCAAGCAGGTGGGGTTTTCCTTCTAAGTTTTTAAATAGCAACAAAGTAAGATCTTTCTCGCGGTAAGCTGAGAAATTGACAACATTTAAGCTGTCATTGGTGTGTGATATCCCAGCAGCAGCGGCGGCAATCTGGTTAATTATGGACAAATTCTTTCATTATAAACAAAAGTAAAAAACGGTCTTAAGTCGCCGCTTATTGTCAGCTTTCTATGTCAACATTTCTGGGAGATCGCTGGCTGGAAACGAGCAAAAAGCTGGCGAAACGCACATACATATGCCATAAAAATATCAAATATAATTGCGTGTGTCGTGCCACTTGAGAAGCCGTCGCTACATCGCTTCGGTTTCTAAGCGCTTTTTCACAATGCTCGTTATCGCAATGTCACCGATAAATTCCGATTCCACAGCCCGTAATTTATGTTGACGCAGCTTATGACGCAAATCGAGAAATGTTAGCATCTGATGAAGGGGTCTGAATCCGAATCCGAATCCGAAACGAAGCCTGCGGCAGACAAATCTATTTGGTTCCCATTGCCGCGGCACTAGTGGCATTAGCATTGGACTCGACTAATTTCCGCTGCATGCTAATTAAAAATGCCATTGGCAACATGGTCGCCACATGACTCTGGGCAATTTGCACCGCTGCCGCATCGATGCCAGGTTGAGAGAGGCAGACAAGTGCCTGGCACTGTACAAAAAGTAATACAAAGTTTGTCCTAAAAAGTAGTTTTAAAACTTCTTGAAACTTTAAAAAAAAAAGGCACAGAAGTTGTTAAGACTCTACAGCCTTAAGGGTTTTCAAGACGCTTTACATAACAAAAGACCTTAAGTTTAAATATTTACAAAAGTTGTAATAATATCAACACTATTTTTCTTCCCCTGTGTACTAGTTCTAGGAAGGCACATGCTCTGGAGCTGTCCCCTGGCACAGACCATTTCGTTATGGTTTAAATGAGCAATTTAACAAGCAGACAGCACCGGCTGCCCTGCCACATAATGCGGCAAATGCTCCACGTTGCCGCCGCTGTTGCTGCTGCTGTTGCTGCTCCATGTGGAGTAAGAGATCAAAGATAGAAATCTCGGCAAGAAGCGGCAGACAGTGGCAACCTGGCAACCTGGCGGAGTCGCCAAAGCACTGCTGGCGGCTCCATCGGTTAGGGTTATTGCTTGTTGTTGTCGTCGACTTAATAGCGGCGCTTGCCTCTTGTTCCTGCTGCTGATGCTGCTGCTGCTGCACTTGAAATTGAATCTGAGGGAAAATCGTGCACATTCTGAGGCGACACCGAGATGCGGAAACGGCAGCGCAACAAGCACAGAAGCCGTTAGTTAAACTGCTGCTGCCGCTGCTGCTGCCGCCGGCGGCCATCGTCCAAGTGCAGCTGCAATCCCGATTCAGTTGCAGTTGCAGTTGCAGCAGCAATACTCCCTTCGAACCCTGGCTGTCATAAAAGCTGCCCGGGATATTTTGAGGCATATTAATTATTTCTTTTTTGTCTTTTTTTTGTTTTGTTTTCTTTTCTTTTTGGCCTTTTGTTGTCGCTGTTGTCGAAGTTGTTGCTGCTGTGTTCCTGCCGTTTGCTGTTGCTTGGTGTTGTTGCTCGTGAGGATGTGCTTGGGCTGGGCCTGCAGCTGCCCGCCAGCGATTTTTGACAGAGATTTTGTTTTTTTTTTTGGTTTTTGTTTTTTATTTTAGCTTGGCCCGAATCGTGGCCGGCCATAGAGCAAAAAGCAGCACCAGCAATGAAATTTTTTGGTACATGTTATTGTCCATGTCCCAGGTTCAGGTCCGATGTTGTTGCTCTTGCTATGCACGGAAATAAAAATAAGAACTCTACTAAGATTACATGGATTTATATGATTTAATATTATACATAAAAGTAATAATAAGACCCAACATTTTACAAAATAATATTAATTTATAGAATTTAATTAATAAAGTAAGCCGTGTTCGGTTGCCTTATTTTTCAAAGCTTTTCTCTAATATAAATATATAAATCATATTTTTGGTCTTGCCTCTAAAATTTCCTGGTAAAGAGCTTGTAAGGCAATCTATAATAACATCTATCTATATACTCTTATTTCCCCAGTTATTTACTATTCAAATTCATAATATTTTCTTGCTGTGTACCGCTGTGACTGCGGCAAAGCCACCGCCACCCATGGCGGGTTCAATCGGGTTTCGTTACAGTTTTACTATAAGCTCCACATTGTTGATCGGCCAGAGGAATAAGGTGGGAATGGGGGTGCTGGAGTGGCGGAGTGCCGGAGAAGGGTTGGGTACGGTCTGTCTAGTTGTCTCTTAGCGTTTGGCATTTTCAATTTCATGTTTTGTTGCCGCTGCCGCTGCTGTTGCTGTTGCTGTTGCCGTTCGTATTGCTGGATTTCTTTGAAGCACGATAAGCATTTCTCTTGAATTCGCTTCGTTGAGGGCGTGTGCGACCACAAAACAAAAAAAGCCAAACGAAAAAATCACAGTTACATCAAATTGTTAATTCGTTTCATTTTGCACTGTCTACGATCCGGCGATTCCAGCATCAGGCAACTATGGCTATGGCTCCTATGGCTACCGTTGCCCTGAGCAACAACAGCCAACATCGGTGAGGTCAATTGAAATAGTGCAGAAAATCAATTGACAACGTTTTCTGTCGCTCGTTGCTATGTTGTTTGGGCCATTTCCTCTGCTTGTTGCCACCGAATTCGTTCTGGCCTGGATTAAAAAAAAAAAAAAAACAGAAAAACAAAACCGAAAGCAATTCAATTGTCGCATTAACGATGGTCGATCTATTAGCCAGCCCCTGAAGGTAAAAGTACTGGGATATCGCCCACAGTTTGCTCTATTTATAAAGTGTTCAAAATGCACTTGACAATATTGCACAGTCATTTCATAGAAATCTAAGCAAATTTGTGGGTTTAAGGGTGACGAATTTCATAAGAATGTTTGCTGATCTTTAGCCAAGTTAATTAATTAATTAAAAGCTACTCTAGCTTCACACTGCAACATTGTATACTTCAATTTTAGCCTCATTAATTTAATGAACTCACCACATATATTATTTATTCAAAACCTTAACTCTACTCAAAGCTTTCTTCAATCTAATCTTTTTAATTAAACTAAATCCTTGAGGTTCTTATCGTTTGCTATCGTCACAGCCATCGAAAGTCTAAAAGATACGATTACCTGGTCAAATTAAATGCCTGAGATACACACATGCTGATTCAATTAATTTCCTCGAAGCCATTAACATTCTGATCGGTGGCAGCTGATAAAATACACTTTCAACATCGTCTGGATATTGGTGTGCTCAATCAGTCAGCTGGCATGGCCTGCGAGGAGGAGAAGATTCCGCTCTGGCTTTTCCCATGGTTAAAGCCCCAGACCCAGACCCAGACCCAGACCCCGTCAGCCATCCAGCCAGCCCGCCCACTCCTGCCACCGTTTTGGCCATGAAAGCAGACTGTAGTTGCTGCTGCTGCTGCTGCAGCTTCTGTTGGTTGTTGTTATTGTTTTTGCCATTGACTAAATTATGAGCGAGTAAATTTTGCCGCTGACTAAATGGCAGCCGGCAGATGTGCCACGAATTTTTCTCATAAATAAGGCCCGGTGTGTGTGCGAGAGAGAAATTGGTTGAAGAAAGCGAGGCGATGGCTGATGGCCAAGAGCCACCAACGAACGAACCCACCGTGCCCACCCATCTCACCCACCCACAGACCGTTTTAATTAAGCCGCCATGCAAATGAGCTGCAACTGGTTTCTGGCCAGCCGAGGGAGGGAGGTACTGCCAAAGGTGGGAGGATGCTGGCTGCAGGTTGGGGGCGTCTCTAGATCGGACTCGGCTGTGCGATTAATTGCGCTGAAATTGGCGCGGAATTTCCATGCAAATGCGGGACAAGTGAAAGCCGCAAAGCCGCATGCACATCCACAGCCGGTGGCTTCTTTATTTCCTCCAAAACCAAACCAACCCAGCCGATAGCAATCGGTTTTCCCGGGGATAGCCTCCGCAGCCCGATCTCGATCTCAGGCCACATCCATATCCCATCTATCTCGGCGCTGGCAGGGCCCCAGCTGAGGCCCAGCAGATCAGTAAACAATCAATAGCACAACGGGAATAACAACCACCATCTGCGACACTTTGCCAAACTCGTTCCGCAACAAGATGTGGGCATTGCACTGAAAAATAAATCATTTAAATAAGTAAATGTTGTTTTGAGTAAGTTGAAGAGATTATGGAAAATTACTTAGAAAAGTGTGGCTTACTTTTACAGAGCAAAAGATGGGTCTACTATTTTCTATTGGATTTAATAATTTCCCAACAAAATAATATAGAAAGTATTATTAATTCCTAATGAGTATTAATGATATCCTGTAGTTGTTTTGAAATTAAATATATATAAAATGAAGCCTTGTTTGTAAATACTTTTAGCCTTAATGATGCTTCCCATTTATATTCCTTATATTCCTTCCCTTAAAGAATTATTCCTTAAATCATATTTAAACACTTATATTGCTTTTCAGAAATAAGGACAACATAAAATTTAAACAAAATAATGTTTTCCTTTGAAAATATTTCAAAAAATGCTATTATAATTTTGATTAAATGCTATGTAATAAATCAATATTTTAGCCAACATTTTTGTCGCCAGTGCCGCTGTCGTTGCCAGAGACTGGGCTAGTCAACGCTCTTCTGTTGGCTGGCGAACGCGTTAGATTAATTTCCAAAGGCTGTCATTAAAATTCCAGCGCAATGCAATTTATATGCCACACACATGCCAATGCAGCTTAGGCCACGTCTCGGGCATCAGGCAATTTTTAATAAAAACAGCTTCATATTTATGATATCAGAATATGGCCAAGAAACGGTCCAGCCAAACGACAGACAGACTCTCTGGGCCAGGTACCACGCGCCACTCGTTAGCGCTTGGATCCTGTCCTGGAGACAACATCATCAGCCACAAGCTGGCCAGTTCTCTGGCTGACTGTTGAAATTTGCATGACAAACTCAAACTCATCCATCAATCAGGCAGCCCAAACTCCAGTTCGAGTGGGTCTCTCACATTTTTTCGTTTTATTTTTCGTGCAGCAAAAGCTGTGAGTTGTATTTAGCAGCTGCTGTAAACTCGTTAGGACCCCACAATTTCACTTTTAATTACACATACCGCGACCAGCTAATCCCTCAAGCCGATTTTATATAACTCATATATGCATATATATATGCATCATTGGGAGAGCTTGAAGGTGCTGAAAAATGTGCAGAGAGAAAAATTAGGAAAATAAAGGGAATGAAGCAAGATAAGTACAACCTATTAGTATTAAATAAATTTTAATTTTAACTTTATACAGAAACCTCAGTAAGATTTTTATTTATATAAATATTATTATTAGTTTCTAGCATTTGATTTTTAAAATTGTTGTGCTTTATTTCAGATCAAATCTATAGATATTTTCAAATATTTTCCTTTTCTCCAGGTGGAGTAAATATAGCTCCGCTTAGTGCAAATTTTCACTTGTCTTTTGCATAATTTAGACAAGCTGAATGGGCGCTGGAGCGATAGATGCATCGGGTATGGGGCATGGATCGCTGGAGCGGTGCACTGTTGCAGCTATGAAGCGACTGCCTGGGGCCTCAACACGGGCGGCGCCGTAAAATCAATTTGCAGCCACGCACTGCGTTATCACAGAGCGAGCAGGATGGCACAGGAGTGCGTAGCGCCACCTGTCGTCGCTCGTTAGCGTCATCGTAAATAATACGCATCCTCCGATTTTCGCGGATATATCGTATTCGCGGGTCTAGAGTCTAGAGTTTCCTTTGGGAGGCCGTTGCAAAACCTATGCAGATTTATGACTGTCAGCGGATCACGGACGGCGGCGGCAACGTTTCCTCATTGGTTTGTTGGTTAGTTACTTGGCTGGCAGTGATAACGAAATGACCATAATGGCCATTAGGGGCAGTTGTTGCTGCCTTGCATTGCCTTTTGTTGCACACGAACCATACCATGTCCCGGGTCCGTGTCCCACTGTGCCACGAAATGCATTTCGGCATTTTGCTTTTTCGTCGCTTTTCCTATTTTCCATTCGGGGCCCAATAACCAAAAAAATAAAAAAAACAAGCCAGAAAAATAATTGTAAATCGCTAGATTTATGACCAAAAACATAGCCACGAATTATGACGCCGGCCACAGGTGGAAATCGCATGCTGATTTCAACTTGATTTGCTTGCCATATAATTGCAAATTGTATTTGTTTAAACACGTACACATGTTGGCCGTTGGCTGATTTTTCTCTCTCTTATTTCTGCATTTGCCTTTGCTCGCCGAGTGTTGCATGTTGCATGTAGCCGGTGTGTCCGTAGATCTTTTGTGTTTGCTGCTGCCCCACGCCCACACAACCCAGCAAATCCGACATGCTCCGAGACAACTTTGAACGATTGCTTGACGTGTTTTGCTTTTGGCCAACAGCATCCCCGGCATATCCCAGCGTTGTTAACAGCATTTATTCGGTTTTATTAATTTCGGGGCTGTCCGCTTTTATAATGAAATAATCAGTAAAGTATATAATGCCAATTTGAAAAGGATTCTATGCTTGAAGCTTGTTAATCAAAAGTTGTAATTAGAGAAATGCTTTTAAGAGTTCGTCATGGCTTGCACTTACTATAAATGCAAATAAATATGTACATATTCATTTTCTTTATTACATTTCAGCTAGTTTTGATTTAATTAAATGAATTAATAACCTTGCCTTGCTTATAATATTACAAAACTGATTTCTCAGGAGAAAATTTCATATTAGCAAGTTAATATTAATTAAGCATGAAATTATTTCATTTAAAGTTATTTATTGGTTAAAATTAAATTGCACATAAATTTGTAAATGAAGGTTGTTAGTTATATTACACAAAGTTATTTTTCGCATAGATTATATGGTTTTGCATTTATATTACAATGATTTTATTACGAGTACTGAAATTTATTGTTATTTCTTTTTCTTTTACAGATATATTACATTAACTATCTACCTCTCATGAGCTATAATGAGATAAAAGTTGAATTAAGAACGCTTCTTCATAGCATTTAAAATTTAAAATTCTCTTTAAGGAATTAGTAATTTGTAGAAATTACCATGTTAAGTTCCTAGCTGTTATTAATACTATAAGTAATATTCCTCACATGATCCTCGAGGAATCTAAATCTAAATCATTTTAAGTATCCCATTTCAGTACACTCGCTTGGCTACCACATTTTACCCCGACTCCACGCGTGATTGCTCTTGAAAGTCATCATAACTCGAGGTGGCCGAAAAGAGTCTTCAAATTATGATTGGATTCAGCTTCCGCATAACTAACTGCAGCTGCGACCCCAAATGAAGAAGTCCGGGATACCAGATTGAGGCTGGATATGAAACCGGGAGTTAGGAGTCTAGAGTCGGGAATTGGGAGCTGGGGGAGTGGCATCCAATTTCGCCCCGGGACATTTGCCACGTGCGTGCTCCATTTCTGCTCCTCTGTGGGCATTTCTTCTGCTCCTTTTTCTCTCTTTTTTTTTGGGCCAAAAGGTGCCAATGTGGCAAATGTTTTGTGCTTAACATTTTTATGGCTGCCATAAGTTGGCCGAAGTGTGGTAAATGCAGCAGCCATTGCCAGTGCCACTGCCACTGGCCAGAAGCCACTGACCGCAGGCCGAACCTACGGCAACTCGAACCGGATCGTGTCTTGACACTTGAGGTATCGGTTTCATTAGCGAAATGTTTCCGTAAGAATGCCAAAAGGTCGCAATTGATGCCATTTACAAGGCGATTGGCCAGGAGCATATATACACATATATATGTGTCATTGGAGAAGGAGGATCCTCCTCCAGTTATTAGTCGCATGTATTGGATTTCCTAGCTCTTATCCTGGCCAGGGGATCGCAAGCTATTTGTTTGGTCACAGCGGCTCTATAAATTTATCAAATTGAAAAATGCGCAATCGAAATCAAATCAAAGCGAACTGCGAACTGGAACTGAACTGGCTCCAAAGGAGTGTGTTGACTTTTATGGGATTGGGAATTGTGGGGGAAACAATTCGGCAAATCGCTTTGCAATCAGCAGCCCCGGACTTGGCCCAGCCCAGTAACAGGCCTCTAATCCCTGCTGCCTGTAAGCACTGGGAGAAAAAATGACTTAAAATAAACTAGAAGATATTATATGAACTTTGTATTTCTTTACAATTTATTTCCTTTTAAAATGTAGTACATTTCATTTATTAATTAATCATTAATCTATGTTCTGTATATGTTGTAAATGCTATTTAAGATTTTTAAATTCAATGCTGACTTTTTTCTTGGTGCATTAGTATCGCGTACAAACGACTTGTGACAAAATGACGAAATTTATGTTACTTTTTTGCATCGGCAAAGTGCAAACCGTTGCAGCTTTGGCTCTCCAAGGGGCGGGCAGGTGGGCAGTCTGTCAGCAACAAATGCAAAGCGCCAAAAACTGCGACACTTTGTATAAATTGTGTTGAAAACAGCAGCAGCAGCAACAGCAGCCGCAGCAGCACCAGCAGCAACAGCAAAAGCTGCAGCAGAGGCAGTGGAAAACTCCGTCTGTCCAAGACAATTTCAGGCTGAGCCCCGACTGGCGATCGGTGCTGGCCACACCCCCTTCGGGCAAATGCAACAAATTATTGTCATCAATTTTTAGATGCAAAGCTTGAGGAGTGACATTTATTGAAGCATAGTTGGAGCAGCAGTTGGAGCTCCAGTTGGAAGTAGGGGCCGCTGGCCAGGCTCCGTTCAGGTCCAGGACGTGATTGCTCCATATTGCAGGCGGCTGGTAATGTTGATGATGATTATAGGCACGGTCCGGCATGGTTTGCAGCATGCTACACTAAGCGAAATAATAAAATAAAGCTTAAAATAATAATTAAAATTAAAAAAATACCTTCCACTAGATAGATTCTTTAAGGTATTAAAACAAAACGTTAATCATAGTTATTCTGTATAAACGGTTACAGACTTTTAGCCTTTGGAGATGAATATATAATTTAGTCGAATGAACTCCATCCCTAACTTTTTCCAGTGTACCTCTGTTTAGTCTGTTCCTGGACAGTAAGGAGTGACACGTTCGCCTCTGATTGCTAGGAAACGAAGGCAACAAGTGGCCATCGGCTGGCCATCCACTAAAATGAGTTTCTGGCCGGCAGTTTTCTTGGTGCTTTTGTTTAACTTTATTTTTCTTTTATAATAGTTTTTTTTTTTTTTGGTGTTCAGTTTTGGGGCGGCTGCCGCTTCATTAGCAGCTCGCCGGCCCCCCTCAAAAAAAAAAAGTAAAAGCCAAAAAGTTATGACCATATTTGTGCTAAATTATGAGGCCCTTTCATAAATCAGGCAGCCGGGGCACCGGCGACCTAGCGAAAAATGCCAAGATTATGGCTTTGCCGATGTTTAGTGTGGCACCATTAGCCGGGAAAACTTTAGTTTTCAGTTCGCAAATGGTCAGCGGTGGAAATTTACATTGTGCCTGAACTGGACGTGGACAATTGCAAGTGCTCGACTTACTTTAAACTGTGCCATTTATCATATGCGAAAATATTTTGTCAGTCCGCTTTTGGCCTTTTGCCGTTTGGCCATTTTCACCATTTCCATTTGGCCATCTTTCGCTTTTCAATGAGACCAGGCCAGTGAGCCTGGACACTGCAAAAAAAGTGGTATAGTTTTTTAACTAGGATATACATTTTGTAGAGTCCTATTTTTTCTGAAAATTATTTGCTCATACTTTAAATTATTTTATTAAATCATTATTTTAAATATCAAGTCTTTTCCTACTTTTTGAAGTGCATTTAGCTAGCCAGGCTGAATCTGTTGTATGGTTGTTATGGCGGTTCCCGTCCCCCCAAAAAGGCTACCGTTTTGGTAACTCTTTTTCAACGGGGGAGTCGGGGGAGCCAAAGGAAGCCAGTTACAGTTGGCTCGTGCATGTCTCGTGGCCACCAACAATAACCAGCGAACAACTGGACAACAAAAGCCCCCAAACCGTCGGATGTACGATCACTTGCATTACGGTTCCAGTTGTAGATTTATACATACCCCGAATATGAGTTACTTTCCTGGGGCGGTGTCTGGCTGCGAGAGAGTGCCAAGCGAATGGAACGGGGCCATGATCTCTGGCCGAGCATGCTAGGAAGTTGTAGAGCTCAGAAACAATTACCAGGGTGCCGGTGTCGGTGCCAGTGCTGGAGACAGTGCCAATGCCTGTTCCAGTTCCGCATTCAAAAAAAAAAGACTGCCAGGAGTAAGGACACTTCAGGCAAAGAGTGCCATAGAACTGGGTCGGTCGACAATGAAAATGAATTACCACCTTTACGAGGCCACAAATCTTTTAGAGTTTTCTTTCGGTGCCTTTTGGCAAGTCAGAAAGTTTTAAAACATATTAATAATGGTTTCGATATTCTTTTACTCTTATTTTACCTATTGCTATATTTTAGCTCTCAAGAAAGGTGACTATAATTTTAATTTAATAATTCTGAAGAGCATTTTTCTACCTATAAATAAAACAATCCAGTTAATAAGCCCAATATCCAGTCATTGCCATGTCTTACAAGTGGGTTAAGTGAAGTTTCTGCATTGCAAAAGATCAGTGCTCAAGAATGCGCCGAAGGCACTTATGAACTTTGGGGCTCTTCTCGCTAAATTGACATCGCATTCGCAACCCAGGCAGACCAATTAAAGACTCTACGTGACCTCCAGCCGAAAAAAAACCGAAAAAAAAACAAAAACAAAACAGAAGATAAAGGCCGATGACAAAAACATAAAAACAGAAGAAACCAGCCCTGCCATGTTGAGCTTTCCACGCTGCCACTCTCGCAAGATACGCGGTATGTGCAGCTAATTGACCAGCCCGGGACGATGATGCACTTCATCAAAAAAATACCAAAAAAGCTAAGGCAGAGGCAGCAACCAGAAATGACAAATCCAAAAAAAGAGCCAGTGAGTGAGACTTACTCAAGTGGCGGGGCATTACGTCAACGTCAACTCAATTTGGCGGACAACAAGCTCGGAGCATGGGACACAGACTGCTCTGCGAATGGGAACCGGAGGAGTATGTTGGGGATCCCCCCTCCGAGGAGAGTGGAGTGGTGGAGTGCGGGTCAAGTGCTGACGCATCAGCCAAATCCAGTGAAGTGCACCAAAACATACATATAAATGCTTGAAAAATATAATGAGCAAAGTGGATGCTGCCAGCCTCATTAAGAGCGATCATCTGTCAGGCGGATCGGCATATGAATGAGATTTCTGCCTCAAATCAATTTAGTTTTAATAATTTTTTTATGTTATGTTTTATGTTTAAAAATTAGACTTTACCTAGGATATTATATATTTATTAATAAACTAAATCTATAAGTAACAGAAGGTGCTGGGTCTTGATTACAATGACATTTCACAATTTCTAGCTACTGGTCTGCCTTAGCCACTGAATAAACAATATTTTCTCGATAATATCGAGTTTGCCTGCAAGGCAATCATCAATAAAAATTGATTTATATCACAATGATTGCTTCTAGGAATTTAATACCCTCTTGTGCAGCCTTTAAATAGCCGCAGAGCTGCCAGCAAAACTTTAGTCTTAGCATAGAGGCCTCAAGTATAATGTCTTCTTTAATGTTGGCAATACTCCTGGCTTTCGGATCTCTAGGCGGACTTGTGGCCTTTGAAATAGACATGGCGATCTACTGCGATTTGCCTCATTGTGGCATGGAAAATATTGTGTGCCCACATCCCGTAAGATGCAATTATCAAAATTTAACCGCTGAACTTGGATAAAGAAATACAATTTTGACAGAACGCAAGCTCTCCTTGCCGGCCAAAAGCAGGATTAGTGGCGTTGAGTAGTAATCAGAAGGATACGATCATCACCATGGTTAACAAGTTTAGGAACAGAACGGCAGCAGGCCTAACCCATAAACTACAGCCCGCAGGACGCATGGCTCGAATCGAGTGGTCAAAGGAGCTGGAACACTTTGCCATGATGGATGTGCTGAGCTGTGAGCCCGTGCGTCCTTGCATGACGTCGCCGAACTTTCCGAACATGGGCAGAATCTTTGACTCCTTCAGCTACTTGGGAAAACAGCACAACAGCTTAGAGCTTATAATAGAGATGATCTTGAGATGGTTTAACGAGGGTTTATATGTGACCCCGAAGCAAACCGTCCTCCTGAACGATCACATTGAGCTATCGTGCGTAAATCAGCTTTTATATTTAAATCAAAATCTGATTCTTTTTTTATTTTCCATAGATCCGTCCTTCGAGCTACACTCTTGATGTCCGACCGAAACACCCATATGGGATGTTCACCGTATAAGTTCAAGTACCACCGCTTCAGATATATGGTTTTGAGCTGTACCTTTGCCACAAGTAATATCCTGGGAGCTCCCATCTATAGGTCGGCTAAGACGCCAGGAAAAATGTGCCGGAAACGGGATTCAGTCTTCAACAATCTGTGTGCTGTTGGCGAAAGATATCGCGAAAACTCTAAGCTAGTTAACTTGACCAGGTTTATTGAATAAAGTGCAACTACACTTTATATATTAAAGTTCGTACATTAAAGTTTTTCATAAACCGAAGCGTAATTGCATTAATGAACTTTAAGCAAAAACATCACGTGCTGTGTACAATCAATCAGCAACATTTTATACCCTTGAGACAACTAATAGCAGGGAAAGTGACAGCATAAAAGCTGCAGTTGAAAAATCTTCTAAACACATTCAACATGGGTCGGTTGCTCCTACTGTTGGCCACCTTGGTGCTCCTGAGTCCTGGCGGTGATGGAACCTATCGTCAGCTACTGCTTCAACTGAGTAAAGAACTTAACTTAGAGTTCGCCATCCTGATGGGAAACTCTGATCCAATTTGGCAAAAGATTTTGTGGCAGCTGCCAGTTCCCATTATCCAAATTAATGAAGAGTCCTTGGTGAACCACAATTTGGGATTTTATCATTCCAAGAACTTTGTAACCATTGTTTTTGTGAATGAATCCTCGGAAGAAATATTGGAGCTACTACACCTAAATCTAGGCTTGCTTAACACCCTGCCAGTTATCTTGGTTTTGGAGGAGAAAAATATGAGAGTATATCCGCTTCTGGAATGGTGTTGGCATCATCAACAGCTCAATGTCATTGCCATAGGACGGGATTTTGAGGTGATTTTTCTAGAATTTACCAGACTTTTAATTTCAAGGATTCATTTCTAAGAAATATCTAACTAGCTAACCTATTTGCACAAACTTCAATAAATTGAAAAACTTCAAAATAAAATACCAACTTAATATTTCTCCTATTATGTCTTATACTTCCAGGAATCGCGGATTTTCTACAGCTACTCACCCTTTCCCATATTTCAGTTTATTGAGCGACGTTTGGAGAATAACACCTTGATTTTTGAGTCCCATTTAAAGGATCTTCAAGGTTATCATGTCCCAATTGCCCTGGGTGGTTCTTCGCCGCGCTTGATTGTCTATCGTGGCTCGGATGGGCAACTAATCTATTCGGGTCCTGTAGGAAATTTAATGAAGTGCTTCGAAGAGCGTTACAACTGTAAGCTGGTGCAGCCGTATCCTTTTGATGAGTCCTCAATTCAACCGGCCCAACAACTAATTGGAGCCGTGCGAAATGGCAGTGTGCAGTTTGCCTTGGCAGCATATTACCCCCAGTTGCCGTTTTCCGGATACACCTATCCCATTGAGCTGATGAGCTGGTGTCTGATGATGCCAGTGCCATCGGAGGTTCCTCACAGCCAGTTATACTCCTTAGTATTTGATCCTTTGACATTTTGGCTCACGTTGTTGGTATTGGTGTTGATATCCCTAACCTTATCCTTGGCCCTGCGTCTTCATGGATATAGAGTTAGTTTTACAGAGCACTTTCTCCATGACAGCTGCCTTAGAGGAGTGCTGGCTCAGCCCTTCTACGAGGTCCTGCGAACTCCTGCCCTGGTGCGAGGCATTTACTTAGTCATATGTGCGCTGGGCATCTTGACAACCGCCTGGTACAACTCTTACTACTCCACTTTTGTGACAAGTGCACCAAAACTTCCGGCTCTTACCAGCTACAACAGCATCGAACACTCCAACCTCGAGGTGGTTATATGGCAACCGGAATACGAAAAGCTGCTTCAACTCTCTGAGAACATGAGAAAGTACTCGTCCATCTTCAGGATTACATCGGACTATCAGGAATTTCTGCAACTGCGTGACTCCTTTGATACGAGATATGGATACATGATGCCTTTGGAGAAGTGGTCACTGATCAAGGAGCAACAGAAGGTCTTCAGCTCACCACTGTTTACCCTCCCAGAAGATCTCTGCGTCTACCACACTATTCCCATTGTATTTTCCATTGCGGATAACTCGATATTCAGGCAGCCCCTGGAGCGCCTCATTCTGGATGTCACAGCCACGGGTCTTCTGGCTCACTGGCGGGACATGGCCTACACGGAAATGATCAAAGCTGGTCAGTTGCATCTTGTTGATCGGAGTCGGCCAAAAGAGTTTCGGGCCATGAAACTGGAGGATTTGGAGCAGGTGTGGATAGTTGGAGGATTCATGTTAGGACTGTCCACTTTGGTGTTTATTGTGGAGATTATTTGGTTGTACCGATACAAGTTGCTAAGGATAATGAAAGTAAATTTTTGGTTTGCAAATGTATAAGGCAGAACAGCTTAAAAAATGAAAGTCCTATTAGAAAACTGTGCTTTATTATCTGATTAAAAAATAATTTAAATAATTGCTAATTAAAATTTACTATTTTCTCACTAAAAATATGTTTTTTCTATTTAACAGTATTGTGGAATTGAACTTGATATCAAAATTAATAATTAAATTCTGTCATTAAGGGACCAGTTTTAGTTATTATTTATTTTTCAACCATGTAAACATGTCGCCAAACCTGTACGATTGAGGTTGTTTCACTTGTTTTCCCCCGTATTCCCTTGGGAAATGTTTTTTGGTTTCCTTTTTTTTTCGCCCAAGACTTGTTAACACGGGCCGCTAATTGGAATTAACCATTAGCGGCCTTGTCGGCGGATTCATTAGCAACCCTTTAAATGTGCAGCGGCATCAATCAGTGTCATGCAGTTGTCCCTCGACCATCGTGATGGATTGCCCGCAGTGGATCCTAGTCGGCCTTTGGCTGATTAGACTTGCCAGTGCCGCGACGCTCATTGAATTGCTGGCCAGGATTAGGCAGGAATCGGACTTTGAGTACGTGCTGCTTGTGAGGAACAAGAACATGAGTTTGAAGGATCAGGAGTGGAATAGCAGCACTTTGGCAAAGGATATTATGGATACAGTACAGGTTCCTGTCCTCCAACTGGACGAGAATGTTAGCTACTTTTTTCATAACTCCACAAACAGTCGACTTATTTCCTTGGTGTTTATGAGCAATGCAAATCTAGAAGAGCACATGGGTCTGCTCAAGGCTCTAGTGGCTAATCTTCGGCACATGACCACGTCGCGAGTGATTTTTTATGTACAAATGGATGCTAGGAGTGCAGGGCTTTATGAATTGTTCCAAGACTGCTGGCGAAAGAAACTTCTGAATGTAATGGTTCTGTTTGCAGATCATGAGGTTGGTCAAGAAATAATAAATTCATCTTAATCTTAAATATCTTGAATGTATACTTTACAATTCCAGACAACCAAAACCTTCTACAGCTACTCGCACTTTCCAATTCTGCAAATCGAGGAGCGTATCTACGATTTTGATTTGCAATCCGCACTTATGTTTCCTGATCGCCTGAGGAATTTTCATGGCTACGAGATGCCCGTAATCATTGGCGGCACCACACCCCGAATGATCGCCTACTACAACAGGAAGGGTCAAGTGGTCTACAAGGGCACTGTGGGTCATTTCATGATGGCCTTCCAGCAGAAGTTCAATTGTAAACTTGTGCAGCCCCTGAAGAAGGCGAACCCCTTGGAATTTGCTCCCTCGATGCAAACAGTGGCGGCAGTGCGTAACGAATCCGTGGAGATGTCCATGTCGCTGACTTTTCCGCAGACTTTCCCCCCGTTTGGGTTTAGCTACCCGTACGAGCAGTTGAACTGGTGCATAATGATGCCGGTGGAGTCCGATGTGCCTCCTTTGGAGTACTACACCAGGGTCTTTGAGCTAGATGCCTTCCTCCTGACCCTGGGTGCCTTGGTTTTGATTTCCTGCCTTCTGGCCAGCTCCTTGTGGCTCCATGGCTATCCGACGCCCATCAGCGACTTCCTGCTACACGACAGCTGTCTGAGGGGAGTGCTCGGACAATCCTTTGTGGAGGTATTCCGAGCACCCATCCTCGTGAGGGGCATCTATCTGGAGATCTGCGTACTGGGCATCCTGATTACCGCCTGGTACAACTCCTATTTTTCCAGCTACGTGACCACGGCGCCCAAGCAGGCTGCTTTCAGGAACTACGACGACGTGTTGGCCTCCAAACTGAAGGTGGTGGCCTGGAAACCAGAGTATGCAGAGCTCTTTGGTCGCCTTGTGGAGTTTCGCAAGTACGAACCCATGTTCCTGGTGGAGCCGGACTTTAGCAAGTATCTCGCTCTGCGGGACACATTGGACACCCGGTACGGTTACATGATCGCCAGTGGCCGGTGGGTCGTAATCAATGAGCAGCAAAAGGTATTCTCCCGACCTCTGTTCCGGATGCGTGAGGACTTTTGTTTCTTTAACAATGTCCCCTTCGGGTTTCCGCTCCACGAGAACTCTGTGTTTATGGAACCTGTACTCCGGCTGGTTTTGGAGCTGGCCGAAACGGGGTTGTCCTACTATTGGCTGAAGAAGGTCTTCTCGGAGCTGATTGAGGCGGGGGAGATGCACTTTGTGGACCTAAGCCCGCGGCGGGAGTTCCGTGCCATGCAGCTGCAGGATCTGGAGTACATATGGTATGGTTTCGCTTTCATGGCAGTGTTGTCCTCGCTAGTGTGGCTGCTGGAAGTGACTTTCTATAGGATGAAGTCTTTCAAGGGTGTTTTTGAAACGTTTGGTGTTTCGCAAATAAAATAGTTGCTTGTGAATTCAAAATGCCGCTTTTAAGGGCATGAAGTCTTACCTGCAAAAATAATTAAAAATAGATATTAAGACCATGCACGAAACTCATCGACAAATGCAAATGGAGGTCTCCACCGTGAGACCGTACATTTTATGAGCCTGAAACTCTAGTTAAAGGTACTAAAGGTGAATCGATTTTTTGTTAGTTGCCAAGGGTTTGCCTTTTACGATTCACGTTAGTGCAGCTGCCTGGTGATTATGGTTATTCGTGCAGCCATCAAATATGACTTTCCTTTCGTTTCGCTCACCCCACTCGAGGGGATATGCACTTCCCGATTTTTCATTGGGCAAATATTTGCACAGCAGCTAGTCGGCTCAAAGTTCAACATCAAAAGCAATTAAGACGCGTGCTGGCAGCTAAACACACTGAGCACTGCACACTGAGCACACCGATCACTGAAATACCCGGGCTTGAGATCCCCAAAGGTGCGCGCTGATGTTAGCCACCTGTGCGACGGCAACTGGCGCCTCTTGAAATTCCCTAATCGACATGTTTCGATCTCAAACGACTTGGTTGGCCGCGGAGGCATCACCATCAGCAGTGCACAGAAAGAAAATAATATTTGAATGTGCAATGGAATTTCAAAAATATTTTCAATATTAATTGTTTTTAGTTTTTAATTTATTTTAACACCTCAGGGTTATGAATGTATTTTTATTAAGTTTAAAAAAGTTTGGAATAACTGAATTCTGTTCTGAGCAATGCCTTGATAAATGTTTTTTTTAACGATTGGTTAACTAGTTCAATAAAATTATATTTATTTAAATTGTTAACTAATATTTTTCACCAATACCCAAAATGGTAATGATTCCAATATAGACTTACAAGTATATAAATAGTTTTATTTATTGTAACTTATTTTTAATATATTCGTCATAAATACTTACGCTTTCAATACTCCAAAATCTTTCGAAAAAATCCTAGAAAATCTGTGAAATTTTCTCCAGTGCTGAAGTCGTGTTGCAGCTATCGTGGAGTGAAAAATTTTCTCTAATCTGCGCTGATGGCACGCATTTGTAACCCCCCGCCAAACGATGTCGGCAGTCTGGGGCCGGGTACTTTGATTTTGACTGACAAGTGCCGCCTGCCTGCCTGTTGCTGCTGCTGCTGCTGCTGCTGCAACTTCTGCAGCAACTGTTGCTGCTGTTGACATGCGCAGCTGCATGCGCTTTCATGTGCGCTCAGCTCCTTTATTGGAGAAAATTATTTCAGACCTCGGTCAGAGCCAGCGCCGTAACGAGCTAAAACTAATTAACCCACGACAGACCCAAACAGCAGGCACACGGGGCGCATCTTAATTGTCAATAAAACGTTTTAGATTTCTTTATTTTAATGCTTGCAATACTAAAAAAATTAATGCAAAACTTAACTGGAGATGGAATGTGTGTGTGTGTGAGGCTTTCGCTCTGGTGTGTTGTGTATGTGTGCATAAATAATAACTAACAAAGATTTAACTAAGATTTCAATGTGTGGCTTAGCCTAGGCTTGGATATAAACAAGGAGTGCTCTCTATGTACATAAACTATTTAGTTCAATAAATTAGCAGAAATACTCGTATTGCAAAGTGTACACAGTTTATAACAAATCGTTAAAAACGTTACATAACCCAAACACCATTGAAGATATTTTTGCGTAATCTAAATCTATTGTCCATTTAAAACTATCACAAAATAATTGGCAGTTTAATTAACCATTAACTACAGCTGTTTTATTAATAAGCTTAGCCTAGTCCATACACTAGTTTGGGGGAATGTGTGCTGTGTTGTGTTGCGTTGTGTGTGTTGTTTGTGTGTTATCTTTAATAATGGCGCATTCGCCTTGGTAATGCGCCTTGTGTTTATCAAATACAAAATACAAAAATAATGGCAAGTGCAAGTTGAGTTGCATTCGGGTTAACAACTGCTGAACATTGGAGTTTTGGAGAGTTTCGAGCTTGAGATATATACTAATAGAGTAATGCTGGTGCCCCGTCTGAATGCCCTCGAAGTTGGCTAACACTCGGCCCAAGAGATCAGAGAGATCCTTGAAGGAGAAAGGAGCGGGGAATTGCTGTAGGATTAGCTCCGAATTGGTGCCTCGGGTCAGTGTGTTCCTCCCTCAAAAATATTTGGCATTCCCCTTGCTGGCTTTTTGTTTGTATTTTTTATTTATTTGTAGTAAAAACCTAACATTATTTACGCGTATATAATATATACATTAACACTAGCAAACAAATTTACGCTAATTTGGGCAGAGCAACTAAGAAAACAAATACTTTCAATTTACAGGAAACACGCATCGTGCTGGGCTAGCTAAGAGACTGTGAAGAACTGCGGTTGATTAGGAGGATTAGGGGACTCCCGGAGAGTCATATTTTGGGTATTGGATCGGATTGTTTCTGTTTAGCAAGGAAGCGTTTGGCCTCATTTTGATATCACCACTCGTGGAATTGCTTCGTTAGCTTCATTACACTTCTATTTCTACACGCCTAGCTTACTATTTTAGTTTAACTTTAGTAGCATAATTAAAATCATCAGAATTTGGCACATTTAAATTTAATTAGTTTGTGTAAATGTACATTAATTAGGTTCAGTATTGTATTTGGAAGTGCTACGAGAGAGCGTGCATCTGTCTGTCTGTGAGTTTGGGCATAGGAATCGCACAGAGAGCTGAAGTAGGAATTCATCAATGACGTAAATTCGAGTCGGGAGTATTTGGGCGTTTAAGTATTTAACAGTTTAGGTAGTTACAGTAGGACATCTTCGAATTCGATTTCGATTTGTGTGTGTATTTTGTGAGTAAGGAACAAGAAATATAGTAGTTTAGCCTTGGGGATTGCACTCCCCTCGCCCTGGACACTACCGATTGCTGAGCAGTCCGTTGGCCGGTGGCAGTACTCCGGGCGGCGTGTTGGGATTGCTGATCATCACGGGCAACGAGGGTTGCACCACTCCACCACCGCCGCCCAGTTGTCGCGGATTGAGAGCAGCTGCCGCTGCTGCTGCTGCCGCCGCTGCTGCGGCTGCTGCTGCTGCCGAGGAGGAAGAGGAACCACTGGATCGCTGGTGCTTGCCGGAACTGCCTTTGATCAGGTTGCCATTGTTCTTCTGGGTCATGTGCGTCTGGTAGTGCTTGGCCAGGTGGGCCTTCTGCCGGAAGCTCTTGCCGCACAGGGAGCAGGCGAAGGGCTTCTCGCCGGTATGTGTTCGTATGTGCACGTTCACCGAGTACTTGTCCTTGAAACCCTTTGAGCAAATGGAGCAGTAGTGTAGGGAACGCTCCTTCCGCTGGCCACTGCCTCCGGATGAGGAGGACGAGCTGCCGCCAGAGTTGGCCGGCGGACTGTTGCTGCTGCTGCTGGCACTGCCGCTGGAGGAGGAGCTGCCGGTGCTGCCAGTGGCTCCGATAACCGGACCCAAGGGATTGGAGCTGTTCGCACTGCTATTATTATTGGCCACACTGGGGTTGTTGTTGTTGTTGTTGCCGCTGCTGCTCCGCTTGTACTGTTTCTTGGGCTTGCTGACACCTCCGCCGCTGCCGCTGGACTTGGACACCCCCACCGACGAGGAGGGCGAGGTGGAGGTGCTGACCTCCGGCTTCAGTGGCTGTGGAGGCTGCAACTGCCCTGCCACGCTGGCCGCGGGATTGGGGGAGATCTGCATCAGCACATCGCCGGCGGATGGACCGTAGTCCCCCGGAGTGGGTGTGCTGCAGAACTGCTGCACCTCATTGGCGATGCGCTTGATCTTCTCGAAATCATCGCTGAAGGCATTCTCCAGCGACAGGAACATGTCGTCCACCAGAATGTTGGCATTGCCATTGTGCTGCTGCTGCTGCTGTTGTTGCTGCTGCTGCTGTTGAGAGCTGAGGTGGATACCCTGTGCCTCGTCAAAGATCTGGGCGGCACTTAGGGTCGAGTCCGCGAAACCAAGGGCAGCAGCCTCGTCGGCAAAGAGCAGGCGCCGCATGTCCTCGTCCTTGACCACGGGCATGGTCAAACCATTCTGCATGTGCAGGCCCTTGGCGTAGCCCTTGCCCTGGAGTGCACTCCGCAGCAGGGACTCCGCCGTGCTCTGCTCCGTGTCCGTGTTGTGATCAGCCATGTGCCAGTCATTGTTGTTGTTTTGGAACTGGGCCAGCTGCTGACCCAGATCATTGCCACCCGCCAGCGAGATGGCGGTGACCAGCGAGGGCAGAGCCTGTGGCGTCTGCTGTCCCTGGTTCTGGCTCTGGTTTAGACCACTGCCATCCGCTCCACTGCCAATCACATCTTTGCCGTCCGTGCTGAAGCCACTGTCGTCGTAGGGATACTCCGACTTGATGTAGCCCGGAAAGCTGCTCAGCAGGCTGTCCAGATCTAGCGAGCTGGGCAGCTGCTCCGCCTCGGAGCGTTTCAGCCAGGGCTCGCCTCCATTTAATACTGTCAGGGTGTAGATCTGCCCGTCGGTGGTGTCCAGGCTGCTTATGGTATCGCTGCTGCTGCCCGCTCCGCTAGAGGCTCCCGAGGAGCTGTTAGCATTCGGCTGTTGCTGCTGCTGCTGCTGCAACTGCGGGTGTTGCTGCAGCTGTTGCTGCTGCTGCTGTTGTTGCTGTTGCTGGAGGTGGGACTGCGGCGAGGTGGGACTGGGCTGGTTGTTGCTGGTGGATCCGCCATTGCTGGCGCTGGCGGTGACAGCCTGCTGCTGCCAGCAGTAGCGATCAAGGTCCTCGAAGATTGAGCTGGAGTCGAGGCGGTTGCTGTCCTTGTCTTGGTGCCAGAACTGGAAGGTGAAGGATAAGGGGAACAGACACGTTAGAAAGTGAATTTAGCAATTTGACTTGTGATTTTGCCTAGAAAAACTTAATATAGAAAATATCCAAAGTTAGCTTTTAGATCGTTGCTCACCTCGTAGCCCTGTAACGTGGGATCGCCGTTGTTGCTGCTGCCGTTGCGGTTGCCCACGGGCACCACGACACCGCCACCATTTGCTCCGGCGCCGGCTCCCCCTCCCCCGTCGTGGATCATGCTGCTGGAGGTTCTTGCACCACCGCCGCCGCAGAGGCTCTGCTGCTGGGACTGCGGATTGCCTGACTGGTGCACCACCTGAACATGATTGCTGTTGTGGCTGTTGTGACTGTGCGGCGCCTGCTGGTGATTCTGATGGTTCTGATGGCTCTGGTGGTGCTGGTGCTGCTGATGCTGCTGGTGAAGTGTGACGCCCAGGGCTTCCACACCAACACCCACGCCCACTCCTATGCCAATGCCCATGTCGGGGCCGGTAACGAAATCAAAAAAGTCCGCCTTCGAGAGATCCTCGGCACGAAAGGACTCGCTGATGTCCATGCCAGCCGATGTGGACATATCCTCGGTGCCGATCATTTGCTGAGCCTGAAGCGCCAGAGTAGCGCCTTAAAGAACCAGATACTGGTTGAATCGGAAGAGTTAAGAAGCTATAAAGGAAAATAAAAGAGAAGGGATTAGTTGGGATATAAAATTATATATAGGTATGTATTAAATATTTGTAAAAACACAGCTTAATATAATAATCTATAATCTTTCTTATAGATATAATTGTATCTATTAAAAAATATTCTCTCCTCAAACATTCTGCTCTAATTTCCCTTTCAGTTTCCCTTTCGATTTCTCAATTTCTCCACACACACACTCGCGCTCTGCATTAAAAGTCATACCAATTGATTAAAGCCACTTGTCAGTTGGCCACTTAAGTTAATCAGTCATTCGCATTCGCATTCGTATTCGTATTCGGATTCGGATTGGCTCATTCTAGCCACATGGTCCGAGCCTGCATTCCGGCCATACTTGCATTTTAATTTGAGGCAGCCACATCAGCCGGCCGGCCGGCTATCTGCAAATAAATAAATCAAACTGACAGAAGGGTGACAAAGTGTAAACACATTTGGCTTGCTCGACTCGTAAATCTCGCGGACTTTGGCTAATGCCAAACTCAGCCTCAACCTGTCGCAGCGACACTTTTTTCCATCTATTTGTATTTGGCCAGCAAGCACTTTTTGTCTTGACTTGTTTCATTTGCATAGATTCGGCAAGTGCCCGGCATTTAGAATAGTTTGCGAAAAAAAAGACAAATAAAAAGTGTGTGGCTACTGTAAATCCCATATTGAGTACAAAAATATATATGAGGGTGCACTTAAAAAAAATAAAGAACAAAGTGAAGAACACAAAAATAAAAGGATTGAATGTTAAATATCTTAACTGTGATATTTCTTTAAGCAATTGGTTTTGTTAAATAGCATTTCGAGAGTGTATTATTTGGGCAGAAAGAACTATAAGCTATATTTTGGATCAGTGTAATACTGTAGCCCAAAGGTGATCGAACTGACAGGCCCCAACTGCCATTTCAGTTAGCATATCGGTATCGAGGCATTGGTATCGCCAAACTGCCCGCAAACGTACCCCCGAGTCGTGTTCTGGCGAATGTGCCAAATGTTCAAATTGTCAAATTGATTCTACTCCTTTTTGCTCCCCCGACACTGACACCGACATCGAAACTGACTCCAACTTCGACTCTGACTTCGACTCTGACTCCGGACCCAAGGCGCTTATGTAGTACGTAGTATATGCATGAAAAATGGACCTTACGTGGCGTGGCAGCGTGAGAACCACAAACAGAAATGACTTAACAAATTTGCATTGCTCAGTGGCGAAGCTGGGGCTTGCATACTTTAGATAAGGGCAAAGCGTAGAGAAAATGCCGCTGCTGGAAAATATTTCAGATGCTGCTGCTGCAGCTAGAAGCTCTTAAGTGCGGCGGTATCTGTGGGGAAATCTAGCTGGCTGGAAATAAAAGAAATAGCTCTGACGGAGGCAGCCTCAACACCTGATCAAAGGAGGAAGAAAAGGCAACAGCAGCAGCAGCAGCAAGTGCAGACCAGTTAACATTTTAAAGGTGAGCTCGTTTCCAGATCGCAGTCTGCAGCAGTCTTTGGCCTCACTTTTATCGCTACTCCATCGCCTTGGAAATTTCTCCCAAAAGAAGGAAAAACTCTGCGAAACTCTGCGTAATCGGTTGTGGTCATTTGCCTGCCGTCTGAAAGCCTAGTAGTTTATTTAATAATCATGTTTAAGATGCAGAAATTACTTTATATATACTTTATGGCTAGCAGCGGGGAAAAGCGACGCGGCGCCAACAGAACGGAGCAAAAACAAAAAATAAAATAATAAGCCTTTGTTTGAGCATTTTGGCGCTCAAATATTGACTAATTTGAGCACGATTATTGTGATTTGGATGCGGGGCCGACGAGTCGGGAAAGAAAGTTGGCCAGTGGAGAGACGTGCTCATATAACTGGCGGCCAGCCAATCATGGACGTGGATGCAGCTCTGGCAGTGGCTGTGGATGTGGCTGCGGCTCCGCACATGCATCTTTCCATCTTCGGGGCCGCAATGAAGATGCATGCGAATTCGAATACGAATGGCAGTACTGGCTGCATTTTATTCCCCTCCGATGCTGGGATGCTGTATGCTGTATGCTGGATACTGGATGCTGCATGGTAATCGCAATCGTAATCGTAGAAATTGTTAGCGCATTTTGGCCAATGCAAACAGCCCGAGGCGGCATCATTTAAAAAAACATGATACCATGATGGGTTTTATGTTGCGGCCTCCTCGATTATGGCCCATAAATAATAGCGTTCCAATAATTCGAGTGTTTTTAATTAAGCTCGCTCTCTGGCATATTTATTTACACAGTTTGTGCCAGCCGACAGGCAGTCAGCGATGATTTATTCCCGTATGCAAATTGCGGCAGACAAAGGAAAATGGTTAGGAAATATGTGGAAAAATGTGGCAATTTTCGGCATAATTTCTTTGGTCTTTGGCCGGGCATAATGATTAGCGTCCCCATGAGCATCATCGTCTTTGTTGCGGGCGTCAAATGCAAAAATAATACATAGAAAATGGGGAAAATACTGGTGGCGGTAGTCAAAAAGGCCGTCGTCTGGGATTAGTTTATGTGCAGGAATTTTTATATTGCGGTTACACAATTTTCATCAACTTCACCCCTCATCCTGCAACTGGCAAATCAATGAAAATCACACGCTTTGGCTTCTTCTTTTTCAGCTCTTTCTGGTTGGCGCTCGGCTTGTCGGCTTGCTTGCACGATTTTCCACGCATTTTTAACCCAAATACCGCGCTAAACGATTTTTTAATGTCTTCACTAACAAGTTTCAATTACCAATCGTCAAATGCGTGCGCATAAAAACAGAAACCAGTTGCACTTAGCCCCACACCACAGAGTTATATAGTATGTATAAATATATATATGTGGAGACTTTAAGCACCCCCTCTATCGCGGACTCAATCAATTAAAATAATTCCCCCGATTGCGGCGAGATTTCATAAAAGAAGACTGCGGAGCGTAAGGAAGACAATAAGGCTGTGGCGGGGAAAAACCGGTAAGGTAAACTGAGACAAGCCGAGTTGATTCACGTACCGCAATCAAATTGCACTTCGATTGGCCAAAATGGAGCCATCAGTGGTGGAAAGCGGCGACTCTTCGGCTCGTAATCACATTTATTGAGATAAACGATGGGGCGTTCCGTTTGGCTTCGTTCCGCGTTGCGTATACGCAGTGTGTGTGCGTGCACACAATGTGATAATTGTCCACGAAAATGGGTTAATCATGTCCGCGGATCGAGCTCAACCAGTTGCAGCATACTTTCGGGGGCCAGAGGCAATCGCAAGTACTTGTGCCGATATTAATAGCAGACCGCCAGCAGTGTGCGCTCATAATCAAATTGTGAAATTTTTCACCAACGCATAAATTACGAAAGCCATTCGAAAAGCGCTCGTAAAACGCATCAAAAAAAACGCACGGGAGCTTGCATATGCAGCACGCAGCTGCTGCCAGTTACCAGTTGCCTCAACTTCCCGCTCTCCGATCTGCAAATTGTCATCGTTAGCCGAGTGCCACGAGGCAGTCGATCATTTCTCAGCCAAAACTAGATAATTATCGCCCACCAGTTGAGAGAGACCCCAAGAGCGATTTAACCGGATGCTGACCAATTGACCAATAGCTCAGCGGCTGATAAGACATGTGGCAGTTGCAGTTGCAGTTTCAGTTGCCAATTGCAGCTGCTGCAGATGCCGCTAGTGGTCCACAGATCATGGCTCAATTGCATGCAAATGCATAATTGAATCAAATGCTCCTCCCGGTCGCAGCAACTTTCGAACCGAACCCGAATGCGAGTCCGAGTCCGAGTCCGAGTCCGAACCCCGCCTAATGAAGTAATCAACGGCCGGCATCTCCGGCTTTTTGCTGCCATTGTCAATCAAAAGTCGCGTTTTTATTGCGCCTGCCTTACAAACCAAATCGCATCAAGATGTATTAATCATTTTGGCCGCAGTCTGCGTTGGCGGCATCAGCAGCAGCAGCAGTGGCAGAGGCAACCGACAACAGTTAGCAACAACAGCAACATGTTACACGGAAAGGAAACTTAAATCGAAGTTAATAAATACTCTGCTTAATGAGTAATATATTTTCTTAAGAAGAATATAAAAAATAATTCTCTTTGCAGAAAAGTTTTTAAAGACTTTATATTATGTTGTGTTGCTGCTTATTGGTTCAAATTTCGCAAAACTCTCCCTAAAATTACTTCTAGTTTTAGTCACAATTTTCCTATTCCTTATATGTTTCCCAACTCTCAATTTTTCTCTCTGTGTAGCGAAGCAACAAGCAACCGGCAATGCCATTGCTTTATCAGCTGGCGCAGATCTCTTTGGCACAGCCAGAAAGAAAAAAAAAGACGCCAAATAACTACAGGCGAGACGGGCATGATTAAAATGCGCAAAAATGGCAAACTCCAAATGGGCGCTGCTCAGCTGCGGCAGTACAACAGCTACAACATTGGCTGGCAACTACAACAACGGCGTGTGATGTACACGCGGCGCATTTCAATTCCATTTGATTAATGACAAAGCCGTAAAAGCAACTGCAACTTGCAGGATGGGGGCAAGCAGCTAACGAAGATGTTGCTGATTGGCTTAGTCTTCCGTTGCCTGTGTGCCTATGTGCCATTCCTGTTGTCAACTGTCGGATGCTGCCGCACAGATTTTTCCTTTATGCCCCGACCATAAACATTATGCGAACATTAGGCCAAGCGACAGCTCATAAAGCAATCAGAGCCCGGTCATCAATAGGGTAGGAAAATCGCATTGGCAAATATGCAAATATTGCCTTAAATGCTAATGGACAAGTGCAATTGCAATTGCAGTTTGCAGTTCGCAGTTGGAAAAGAAAGTGTTGCCACCCACGCTGCCAATCTGCATAAATACTCTCCGGTGAATAAGGCCAAGTGCCTAACGGCCTTGTATATTTGTGCAGAGAAAGAAAAGGCTTTAAGGAAATTCTGTTTTGAGGATATGACACATTTTGGCTTATTTGCCTTCAAAAGGAGATATATTTCATATATTCAAGCTCTATTTTTTTATGTGTGGGTGCTGCTCCTGCGAGTTTTGCTCCCGCTGATGATGTTGCTGTCGTGCCAAGGCACCACCAGCAACATGGCACAATAAATTTCAAATTTGCTATGAAACTTGTATCAGAACATGTCCATCTTGGCGGCCCACACTCTCGCCAGCCAGTAAGCCAGTCAGCCTCCTGCTGCTGTTGCTGCTGTTTTTGGGTGAAAATTTTCGTGTGCCCGCCCGCGACTTTCACAGCGGCAACTGCAACTGCCACAACTGGGACTTCATCAGTGTGGCAGCAATATCAACTTGTTGGCTATATAACTAGCTCGTCATACGCTCGCTTTTTTGGCCGCCGTGATTAATGCCTTAATTAGTACGGCGCTCAATCAATATCGGCCAGTTAGCCAGAACCTATCGAACCGAGCGGCTCTTGGAGCCCAGCCCAGCCCAGAAAATATGATTGGCAATTGTTCGGCAAAAGGCAACGGCAACGGCAACGGCAATAGCGGGGTCATTTATCAAAATCAATACGGGAACGGAACGGTATCTCAATGCCGATGCGAAGTAATAACAAGGCTAAATGCCGAGCAGAGCTGCCAGCCCCCCGAGTCACAAAATTTGCATTTTAACAAGTTAATTTTTTCAGCTGCTCGCTGCTTGCTGCTGGTTCTAACTCATTGCAAAACGGTAGCGCACGAATTTTGGCAGCCTTTACTTTCAGTTGCCTTTTCTGACTGGCGACATAATAATGACAAGACAGAAACCCCAAAAAAATATAAAAAAATCTAACAAAATCGGGAAAACAACAGCAATAACAACAGGGGCAAATGCATTCATTGCCCAAGCGTGACATGTTAATTGAGTTTATTTTCCTGAATTTTGATTATGTTCGCTGGGTGGGCGTTAACCCGAAAATTTTGACAGCCAAAAATCTCGAGACAACTCAGCAACTTAATTCGCTGCTTTCAAATTGGATTGATATGAAAATATATAGAAATTAAAGTATTAAAGCGCTTTTTGGGCGGAGAGAGAGAGACGCCTCTGCCAGAAATCATGATAACTTTATTGATTTTGGCAAACGAGCGAAGCGAAGAACGCGAAGCCGCGCCGCGCCGCACCGAAGACATTGAAACCAAATCGTGAGCTTCGGGCTAACAATCAAATCGGCTAAAGAAACCAACAATTGCTGGCTGGCTTAAGACTGTGTCTCAGTCTGTGACGTGATCGCTGCAGGCGCCACTTGGCAGCCAAACAAAGGGGACCTGGCAGGGATCGGGACCGGGGCTGGGGCCGGGGCCAGGACCGGCCAGAAATTCTGGCTAATCAGCACAGACAAAGGGTGACGTGACGCTCCCATGTATTTAGTTTGAAGGCTGCTCTCCGGCTGCCATTCATTAGTGCCATTTAGCCGGTCATGCTGTAGGTGTGTGCAGAGTCCGACGGAGTAGGAGTAGGAGTCGGAGTCAATGCGAGTGCCTAGCAATTTGTTTGGCTGTCATGTCAGAGTGCAATGAAAATATTTTCACTTGCCCGTCAAACGACACAGCACTTGACATGAGACAGCGAACATTCAGTCAAACATTCCGCAATGCCACCCAAAAGGCATCTTCATAAATATTTTCCTGCAACGGCAACAGCAACAGCAACAGCAACGGCAGCAGCATCAACACTCCCACATCCCAAAATGCCTTCAACAAACATCGTGTGCTGTCTGGGGGCTCCTTGAAGTTTCTTTTTGCCTCGATCAAAATGATTTTTCCTGCACAGAACGAAAAAAAGCAGTCTATAAGGAGTCCAAGTAGAAAAAATATAGTAACTATTACCATTGTGAAACCAATTATTTTCTAAAATATATTAGATTGTTTTGTGCAGATATGAAATTTTTAATCTTAGGATTGCTAATAGTTTGAGTCAAAGTTCTTTTCCTAGATCTTTTCTCTCTGTGCATGCTTCCTTTTCCCTCTGTGGCGTCTTTTTCATCATCATCATTAAATTCGTCAAGATGCAAATTTCCAGGCCGTTGTTGTTTGCCAGTCGTGCTCATCTTCCTGCTGGCGGTGTGTGCCAAATGCGGGGCGGTGGGAGGTGTGCGGGTGTTGGGGTGTGGATGTGGGTGGGTTGAAGGGTGGGAGTGGATCAGGCATCAGTCTGGCATTTCTTAGGTCTGACATTATTTGCCGCTTTGACTTCGTCTCGGGCTAAGCACAATTTATAGTTATGGCCCGGCTCTTAGGGCCACCTGTGGGCGTTGCTCTGACTCTCTGCCATATATGAAAATCCGATCTGATATAAACACGGCGGACATGTAGATACTGTATATATATAACTCATGGCTGAACGAGGTACATAAATTGCTCGTGACTGCAATTAGACAATTGTCGCCGTCATCCGAACTCACTCAGCCTCTGATCTGCTCAGAAGCTAATGAATTTTTATTTGTATATGTCTTACAAGACAAGAGCAGGGAGCCCCTTTAGTGTGTTGGTGTTGCTCTGCTGCTGCTGTTGCTGCTGCTGCTGCTGCCGGCTGCGGCTTGTATAAATTACCATAATAACAAATTACGGATCATTAAGATTGTCAGCTACTTCGTTTCAATTAATTAACCATTAATTACAAACCGCCTGAGCTGCAGAATGTGGTAACAGCACCAACGACAAATGCTGCACATGAGCAACAAAAGAGGCAGCAAAAGCAGGAGCTGCAGTAGCAGCAGCATCAGTAGCAGCAACTTGCTGCAGCCTGGGAGCAACCATATTAGCCACGACGACGAACCCAAGAAGCCGAAATTAATGCAATAGAAGACAACAGCGGCAAGTGAAGAAAAGCACCGGAGAAATAGAAAAAGCAGCTGTGCGCAAATATGCAAATTTCACAGAGTAAAACAGCAGCAACACAAGCGACAACAGCAACATCAGCAGCAAATATGCTAAGAGACTTCACTTTCAATATATAGCAAAGGATGCTTAGCCTGTTGTTGTTTGTCGCTTTTGCCAGTTGCACAAATTGCATTTTACCATATAAAACAATTTCAGCTGCTAGACAAAAGAAACTCAACTCAACTCGTAGCGAACCAAAGCAAACACATTGTCATACTCGGAACACAGACAATGCCCCAAACACAAAGTGCAGCAACAGCAACAGCAAAAGCAAAAGCAGCAGAAACTGCGACAAAAGCACCAAAAACCATACAGATACAAATTGAAAGTGAAACTCCAGGAAAAAATCCAAATGGAAACAAGAAATTTGCATAGAAATGAATTTGCAAGAGTTTGTCGCGTCTGGTAAGTATGGTTATAGCTGGATTATGTTGAATTAGGTGCTTGGGAATGGGAATGGGAAAGGAAAATCTATGAAAATTATTAGGCTTGCAGGCCAATTAATTGAGTGAAAGATTCCACTGCCTGTGAAAAATACCAGAGGTTCTTTTTCAACATTTTCCCCATACTGTCATAACTCATATTAAAACCTAATTAACTTTATGGCTTACAGTAAAAGTAAGAATTTCATCACATTTTTGGTGGGTAATGGTTTATTCGCCAAGTCAATTAACTTATTTGCTTAAGCCTGTCGCAAACACCTTATAATACCATTCATCATAGCAAACATATCGTTAATTTTATAGATTTCTCCATTTGTTTTATTAGATTGGCCCAACACCGTGTAAATCGGCCATAACTCTTTGGCTCCAACTCATTGATTGCATGTTGTTGATCTATAAAGAATATCGGCTTAGTTCCCTGTCCTGCCCTGGCCCTCTCTTGGCCGCATCGCTTTATGACAAGCGGGCCAGGTAGCCAAGTTCGTTGCCTAAGTCTTTTGTATGGCAACTGGGCATGCAAATATTTGCATATAGACTTACACACCCACGGCCCGAGCCAAAGCCGATCCAAGCCGAGCCTTGGCAACAATGGGCTGCGAGGCTCCTTAACTTGTTAATATATGTAGCTATATGCACAGATACGATGCCAAACTTTAAATATATTACACTCTAATGCCTTTTAAGCCGAAACTATAAATTTCTTATCGCCGATCGAAAATCAAGCGTGCTCACCACAAGTCACAGAGTCGAAAAGCAAAGCCACACCGGGTACTGAGTCCGAAGCTGGAGCTGGGCTTGCTGCTGGAAGCTAGCCTGGCACACACCCTAGTTGGTTAACTCGTGCGTCATATTCAAATGCGGCCAGATCCAGCTTCAGCTCCAGCTTGAGCTCCGGCTCCAGGTCGCAGATTGCGTCCGCCAGATAAGCCAACGCCAGCGCCACTGTTTCGATGACTGGGACTACTCCGACTATGGCATTCTTTCAAAGGCCGTTTGCCAGACTCACGCTAACGGATCGCGACCAGGAACCGCAGTGGCCATAAATGGCCAAAATGCATGCGCTGCCTTAAAGAGCCAAATGTGTGGATAATAATTTTGATTTATTGCCACAGCATCTCGGCCAACCGAGCCACCGCAATCGGCAATCGGCAATCGGCAATCTGGGCTAGATAACTCAACTACGTCGGTCCATTGTGGTCCATTATCAGGAGAGGCTCAAAACTGGGCTCACCTCGTCTCAACTTGGCTCAACCTGCCGCCGTTTTGGACGCGTTTGGGGCGTGTGCTGCGGTGTGGGGCGTGTGCCTAACATGCTAATGAGCCAACTTTTAGTGGACCAATCGCCGAGCGGCTAGCATCGGCTAACAATGCCCACGTTTGCTAACAATATGAATTTTAAGGTCTCCGCTTGTTTTTTTGTTGTTGTTTTTTTCGTGTCCGAATACCTTTTTGCTGCCGTTTGATTTTGCATAATTTATACATTTTGCGGTAGCTCGCAGTGACCGCAACTCTTTCCCGTTTTGCCTGCATTTTAATTATGAAACCAACTCGTGCCAGACGCCAAATCGAATCGAATCGATAATTTGCATGAGCAACGCCCAAAATTTGCACAATCAACACAATAATTACAATTGAACTAAAGCTGGCTCAAGAAGCTTTCTGCTGCCAGCAAATAATAATAATAAAAGAAAGTTGTCTGCTTCTGCGTCTGCCTTACTTTCCACCCAAATCGCCTGATAAACCGCTTGGCATTCGTGTTCGCTTATCGCCAGCAGCTGCTGCGGAGCCATTCATCTTGCAGCCGGATCGCAGCCAAATGAATCTGCAAATAAAGTTGTTGCCCCGGTGATCTGTCAGTGGTTCAGTGATTTAAATTCCCCCGCCGACCCGGGCCTCTTTTAATTGCACTCCAAATTGAAGCTGACATTTATGCTTGCGCTCCATTTCGCAGATTTGTCGGGGCCACTCGATCCACTACGATCCTGCGATTCTGCGATTCCGGCTGCCTGCCAGGCTAATTGCCCAGAATGTGAGGATACTGCCATGCCATGGCGGGGTACTCCTCTAACGGGAGTGGGCCTCAAATGCATCTTCCACTGGCCAGGCGATCTTGCATGCAAATTGAGCTGTTCGGGGATTTGTAGATGCAGTTGTACGCACAATTAGTGTTCGTCGTTTGCCCGGGACAACACTCAATGGCAATTAGGGTCGAGCAGACAGGCCGGCTGCTCTGCTTCTACACAGGAAGAAAATATTACTCAGAAAATATTGCCGCATAAAAATGTATCTTGGAGATTGGAAGGATTTTAGTAGTTTTATATGAAAAGTAATGATAATTTTCTACCAAATTTAAGCCCATAGAAAGTACTTCAAATACCAAAAATTTTTAAAGAATTTAAATTTAAATTTAAATACAAATAAATCCATTAAAATTGTTATTTTTTTGTGTACAAACTTATTGCGAAATGCCAGTGTGTCGGCGTATCTGTGTGACAAGTGTGCGCGTTGTTGGACAGGCGACAGAGGCACGCAAATTGTAATTTATGTGACAAATTTTTATGTACCACTAGCGAAAATTTATCGGACTCTAGTCACCGAGAAGCCTCGATGGCTGAAGCAGGCACCTGCAGTTTATGATGAGCCACTAAAGGCTTCTCGTGTTGGTCATAAAACCAAAAAAAAAAAAGAATCGTTTCGGAAGTGAAATGAATCTATGGAGATCTAACTCTTATCTGGGCCTCATCAGTGGAACTGTCTCGGAGGTAAAATTTAATGGCTAGTTTGATTCTGTTTTATTTTCGGGCTTTTATTTTAGGATAGAAAAGACAAAACAGTAATTTAATTTAAAATTGTTGCTAAAAAAGTTCATGAATAAAATGAGTATTCTGAGTTCTTTCATAAATTTATTCTGTATTCGGCAAAGGTTTATTCATTAAGAAAATCAATTCATTTTTAAGTAGCTATTAGGAAAAGAACTAAAAGTGCGACTTAATAAATAATTGTTCACATAATGTGCGTAGAATGAACTTCACTAAGGCATATTTTTCATTAGTCAATCTTAGCTAAAACGATTGGTTTTTTATACATTTATTGCTGATGAAATGAATTATGCAGTTTCCTAGAATACGTGCTTTCCTATTCCCAAAGATTCTTTTTTTCCTGGAAAAATAACACCTTCGATTGTACTCAAGAACCACCGATAGGTGGACCAGCACTTGAGGCTGGCATCATCATCATCGATGAGCCACAGATTCCAATCCAATCCATTCCGTTCCGTGCCATTCATGCCGGAAGCGATTCATTCACAACGTGTTGACTCTAAACAGCTGTACGCAGACCATAAGCCAAGTCACATTCGACTATCATTTATCACTTGAGCTGCGGCTGCGACTTAAGCCAAATCTACGAGTATTTAAGCTGGCAAAGTGTTCAAAGCGTCTTTGTCCGGCGATTTGTCAATGATGCAAGCTTATGGCTTCGGATTCGGCCGATAGAATTTCCCAAGCGAACCCATTCATTAATTTCATTAATTTGTGTCCGTCGCAGCGGGACGGCTGACGGCTAACCAATAGAAATCGATATAAATATTTGAAATTTCGAGCTTAAGACAAAGGCAACAAAACGAATTAGACGCATTTAAATACACCGATCGAAATCGATTTGCATTTAAAATCGAATCAGAGATTTCTAATTTCTGGCTACCACCACCGCCGGCCAAGTCAATAAAACGCCCACGCTTGGGCAATAGATGCGAACCAGTTTATAGAGCTGGCTCATCAGTCATTTTGATTGCCACAAATAACCGGAGCTGGGCAGCCTTTTATTTACCTTGGCCATTGATGTCAAATAAATCGATCTCGGCCGAATGCCTTTTTAAATTCCCCCAACTTACATTTTATTCGGCTGCTACTGCTACTGGGACTAAAATCTCAGCTATATGGCTGGCTCTTGGTCCAGTTTACGGCACTGACTCTGACATATTGCCGCACGATATCGGTGAAACAATAAAAAACATCCAGAATCATGCATAGCATTAGGCTAGAGCGAGACTAGCAAAAGGTCAAGTCTGAGAACTCGTTTTGTCATTTGCCAAAAACACAAAACACAAAACCTCAATGAGGCAGCGCGTCACTAGGAACGAAATAAAATAAATGGCTTCAATATCGAATTAATAAAATTCAAATTATTAAAACTGAAATTTGGACGTTGGCCACTGGCCACTGGCCATTTCCTGTTCGACCCGAACTGAAGTCAAAGCCAAAGCAAAACAAAACCAAATATGATCAGGAAAAAAAAACAAACAAATTCCTGCGATATGTGACCCAATTTGTTGAAAGGAGGGAAAATGAAATAAATAAAATTCATTTGTCGGCCAATGTAATTTATTGCATGTTTTGCTCATTAAATTGATTTTTCTCCTTTGATTTTGAGTGCCAGTGTCATTGTCAGAGGCTGAGGTAGAGGCAGAGGCAGAGGCAGAGAAACCGAAACCGAAGCCAAGGAGTCCGAGAGGAGCACGAATGTTTGTTTGCCGCTGCACTTTTCAGCACGCTCGAGTTTCATAAAAAATGCCAATTAAGCGTGAATATAAGTGCCAGATAATTTTTCAGACAGCGGCCAATGTAACCCAAATTGCCAAAAAACGCGAAAGACTTACAACAAAGCCAAAACAAGCAACAGGAGCCGAAGGTAAAAAGTTAAACTCATTTTTCAGGGGTAAAGTTCTCTACCAATAAGGAGTCGCTCTCTGGCTGCAATCTGTAGAATTTCGAATGAACAAAAATAAAAAGTAAATGGGCTTAAATGTTCCTAGCTTGTATTTAATAAACTGATAATTTAAAAAGAGTAACGGAGAAACCGAGAGGAATCTGACAAATTACATTAAAATTTTATGGAAAGCAAATGACTTGTAAATTTAAGTTAATAATTGATCATTTTGGGTTCAGCATCCAGGTTAACGAGTTACATGAACTTAATGGAACTCACTGCATCTTCCACAGAATCTCTCTTGAGGCAACCCAATTTTTGTGTGGCTTTCGCCTATGCAACACATATTGTCAATAGATATGGATTTGAAGAGATCTGACTGACAGAACCGATGAAGATGATGACTTCAAAGCTTAGCCGCTGACCTCATAATAAGCCAGGCTCATCGCGGCTCAGGTGTGGGGCTCATCTGCCTTCAGGGAGGGCATTCGAGATTCGCTTCAAGATCCCAGCCAGGCAGCCTTAAAAAATATTTACAGCACTCAAGTGCAATTCAAGTGCTGGGCCAAGCCGAGTGATATGCCCATCCACAACCACATCGAGTCCGAGTTGAAATTGGAATCGCAGGCAGACAGGCAAAAAAAAAAACAAGACCCCCGAAAAAAGCAAAAGAATAACGAGCCAAAGTGTTTCTTTTTATTTTTTTTTGAGTCGAGTTTCGAGCATTTTTCATTTCGAAACGACAGGCGAACTGAACTGATGTTGACGTCCATGTCTGTATCCCAGTCGCAGCACGGAATTTGTGGCATCGTTTTCGGTTTCGTTTACGATTCCGGCCAAGAGTCTCGGCGGCATTCGTACTTTGACTAGTACGCGGGCAATGACAATGACAAGCGGCCAAGACAATGCCGCTCTGGCCCATAAAATGGCCAAATGTCATCGGGGATCCGACCGGATAGCTCGCTGCTCGCTCGGATCGGATCGGATCGGAACGGATCGGGTTGGATCTTCGCTGTTATCGCGGGGCCCTGAGAGGCGGCGTTGATTTTGATAAATGTTTAATTAATTTTGTGCCTCGCTCGAACATTAAACCTGGCTATTTTCTGACTTAATGAACAGAAATTAACAACACACTGAGATCACTCTCGGGGGGAGCTCTTGCAGAGCCGAGATCCATGGTCCAATGGTGGACCCGGGATGCGGGGTTGGGACAGAAGCCAGCCATGCGGAAGATCTTCAAAGTCTGCGCTTTTTTGGTCAAGTTTCTTCTCGTCTCCGGGTTTTCTCATTTACATTACATTATGCTGGCCCGGCTCTTTATTATGAATGAATGTTTACCTACACACACACATGTGAAAAATGTTGTAATTAGTTTTTTTTTTTTCAGTTTCTTCCCTCTGCCTCGCAGTGAGTGATTTTCAACAACGACGGCAAATTACAAGTTATTATTAATGTTAACAAGCGAAATCGCTGTGTACTCGTATATAGCCGCGTCCCTGTGTATATATAGTGAAAACTAATTTAGCAGGGGGTCTTCCCCGTCAATCTCCCCGAAAATCCAAGCCGCGATGTTAATTCGCCCGAAAAGCGTATGCACAGGCCAAGTACATTAATGACTGTTCTTGATTTATGCGATGTGATCAGTGGGGAGCAGGCAGCAGGCAGCAAGTGGCAACGTGCAACTGGCAATCGCAAGTGGGTCACATGTCCCGTGGGTATTTGTACCTAAAGATGGGCTACATGAGTGCCCCATCACCACATTGGCGGCCACTAAATGCGGCCGTTAAAAGCAACCTCCCGGTAGCGGGCCACTGACATTACATAGAATTCGAATTCGAATCAAACACAGAGTTCGTAGCACAATAATTATGCAAAGAGCTGCAGCCAAGAACAAAAAGCTCGTTGCACAAACGACATCGACACGAACTCATAAAATATGCAAAATGTGTGCCAGCCAGTAACACTTGAAAGAAATGTATAGTATTTTGAAAATAGAATTCCAATTCAACTGATAAAAAGTGTATGATAAAAAGAAATGAAACTAGATAATACATTTCTTTATGAGATGCTGTGAGCTCTTGGGGAAGATTTAGTATATAGATTATAGTGGCACAGTTTGCATTCCTATACTGTATTTCAGATGAAACTCATATTGTTTCTAGAGGAATATAAAGTTGCATTACCTAAAATTTAAAACAAAATATATAGTATACAAATTTCCTTTATTTTTCCGAGTGCTAAACTCGACCAGGCACTCGCCACTCGGCAGTCAGCCTGCAACTTGTGTCAATAAAAATCAAGCCAAGCACTGGCACTGCCGAGCAAATGCATCCTCTATCCCGGCTGCAGGCTGCACTTGTTCGGCTCATCTGGCCGGCGTAGTGCAGCTGGCACATGTGAGTGTGTCTCGAGTCTAGACAGCAGACAGCCGGAGTCACTTCAGATTGCACATTGCGCTTCCTGACTGCTGGCTGTGCTTGCATTTGGATTTGGACGTGGTCGTGGACGTAGTTATGGAAGTGGATGTGGATGTGGATGCAATGAGCCATGGCCAAGAAGGATGAGGTTTTAAGGGGACTTTATGGCTCTCCTACGAGCAAACTGAACAATAAAAAGTCATCTCTCGCCGAGTTGAAAGCTAATCAGGGTTACATTTATTGTAAATCCACTGAGAATCTGCATATGGCTCCTTTATGTACTCGTCTCACAAATTGGCAGCCACAGGATGGGGAACTTTACAGACGAACTTTACGGGTATCGTAAACCAGAAAAGGTGTTTGTGGCATTGCATTGCTTAAATTAAGGCAAAGCACTTAAGATGCCTGGCCAAGAGTCGAAGGGGGGAAATTGTCTGGTATTCGTAAAGTTGGCAGTAAATAAATAAATAAGTAAAGCAAACGAAAAATCGGAAAACGGGGAAAATGTCAGAGCTCAGAGCGTGGAGCAGCTCGATCGGAGGAGCTGGGCAAAAGTTCTCAGACACACAGACACGGCACACACAAAATAATTTATGACACATGACGTCGCAGAGTACAGGCAGCCGTGATCGTCGTCGACTGAAGTGTAACTTCCCACTGACCCAATTTACAAGCACTTAATGCCAAAAAGGAGAAGTCGTAGAAGAAATAAACAAAGACGAAAGCCAGGTCGGGGTAATGCATATCAAATAGAGTTCAAGCCGTAAAGGCACCAACAATACGACAAAAATTATGACCAAAATAGACAGCAACAGCAACAGCCGCAGGAACAACAACAAAGAAATTTAAATTAAAATCCAAAAACTCCCACACATAAAAGTCGAGAAAGAAACTCGAGAAAAAACAGAAAAAATATAAAAAAAAATATACGAAAAAATGTAGGTACACACATACAGAGGGCAAAAAAAAAGGTCTGTCAAAATTAAATCATTTCGGTGGCAAACAACATAAACCGATGGTTAAAAGTTGATAATGATGATGCTTGGATAACGCTCGTTATTACTGTGGTTGTTGCCTCTTTTCGCTGTTGCTACCTTTGTTGCTGTCCAGTGCGTTGGTGGCTGGCACTGACAGCGTAACAAATGCTATTTTGACAAAGTGTCTGACATGAGGAGCGTGGAAGCGCGGACCCAGAAAGAGGAACGAGACAAGGGTAACACAATTATGCGAAAGTGAGAAAAAATGGAGTGCGAAATGTGTGCTGCGTGTCTCGTATATACTATACTATCTATATACTACTCACACGGTTATATCCGTAGAAATTATGAACATTTCTTCTACCGCCGATAAACACCCGCTAAGGTTAAGCGGACGGAGCGACCTAGACAAACCAAACACTGGGGAAAAGACGGGTACGGTACGGGACGTGGTCTATTCCACTTGACGGCCAAGCTTCCGGTTTCTTTTGGGTGAAATTTTCTATCCGCCTGTGGCAGATTTATGTGAGAAAACAGCAACAACAGCCAGCACCAGCAGCAGCACAACATTTTTCATAGAAAATTATGAACAGCAAAACACCGAATACCAAACACGAGACACCGCTGAAATTTGCATATTCCTCCCTTTTGGCGCTTTAACACACACATCCGATGTTGTTGGCCGCCTGACACGGGCAACAGACTTTTAATTATTAATATTAGACATTAGAAAATGAATACCAACGAATAAGATAAACAAAATCAATCAGTCAGTGATTTCACCCGGCACCCCAAACAAATTAACAGCTTTTATTTCACTCATTTGTCACCATGTAGTATTTCCTTTTTCCTTTTTTTTTTTTCTTTTGGATAAACATCCGAGATTTGCCGTTAATTGAATCAAATCTTGGTCTCTGCGTTTGATTTGGCCATGTTAAATGGACAAATGAGTGACTAATTTTACGTCAGCGAAATAGTTAAATCAACTCCGTCAGGTGTAGAAGAAATCGTGTAAGTTGGATAATAACTATCTCTAGCAATCTGTGTGAAAATATTACGGACGAAAACTTCATTCATATTTTTTTACATTCTTTAGCTTTTTTCTTATAAACTTATTCACCTTTTGTTGATTCCCACCGCTATTCTGAACGTTTTCGGCACTTGATGCTATTCATAGAAGATTTACAGAAGATTGACGTATTCTTTAACAGTTTTTATCTATTTTTAGTTGCACGCTTGAACCACTTCAGCGGTTCATTCATAATTTTAGCCTGAGAGCGTTAACAAGTTCGTTGCCTAAGTCTTTTGTTCCTGGCCATGTTCGAGTTTCCCAAAAGCAGTGATCAAGAGTTAATACCAAATTGAATACGAGTGTAGTTAAGCTAAGCTGATCATCGTCGTGAGTTCGTTGTCTAAGTCTTTTGTTTGCACTGCTGAATGCGACGTTGATTTAGGTTTGCTTTTTATTATTTTTATTATCCGTTTTTGTCGTTTTTAATTTAAAGTGGCGACGTTTCACTTTAATAATTTTAATACCTTGAGTTTTTTATTGCCTTCGTTTTAATTAAATGCCATTAAGGTGTTTCTTTTTCCCTGGGCCATGGCGCCAATTGTATTTGGTGTTTGTCTGTGTGTGTGTGTGATATATTTTTTCTTCATTGGCCTGGCGATCGGATCTCTCTCATAGGCACTTTGGTGAAAAATTGTGTTGCTCCCATTTGGGATCTTATCTGAAATTGATTTCGTTTTAATTTACTGCCTGCACACACTTAAGCGTGCGTTTATGGTCGCTGTTCTCTATTAGCAGGGCCCGCTTGTTATTGATTATATTTTTATACAATTTATACAAATAAAACTGATTAATATTCATTGATGGCTAATTTATGGGGCTTGTATGTGTCAGTGTATCTTTGTGCCTTGGCCGGGCGCTAAAGCTGCGGCTACTGCCAGGTTAAGCTAACTTTCTTCCAGCAACTGGCAAAATTATCAATTATGAAGTCATTATTATTTACAGCAAGCCGAACATGCGGCCAGCTGCGATTGATTAATAGCTTTTCAAGCTTCGGTCTTGTCAAGGGTTCAACTGGTGCTCGCTGTTTTCTATTTTCGCAACCGCAAATTTTTGCACATTTTTCTGTTATCTTTTTGATTTTTTGCACAGAAGGTGTTGCCGGAACATTTTTTGTGCGTTTGTGTTTTTTGGGTTTCGCGGCAGTTTCTGCGCAGTTCTAATTAGCTAATTATACGCTAAATTAGTATATAATTATTGCTGGCCAGGCGCTTGACTTGCTCACGTCGAGTGACTAATTTAAGCAGGCCAAAGTTTAGGGGCGCCTCAGCTCGATTTTGGCACTATTATATGAGTGTATTCGAATTCGAGAATAACAATTAAAATACCGTAGAAATGCGCTTTGTGAAATCTGTAATCAATTAGACACTTTTCGCCACAAAAGAGACAAACGAATTCTTTATTAATACTAAGCGGCATGGCCGAAATCCTTTTTTATATTTTATTTTAATTCCGCTTTGTTTCGCGCGTTTTTGGTCATGATAACTGGCTGGGGATTTCTATGGCCAGTGCGTCATGACTTTCCAAATACAAAACGCCAGCGATAAAATCCAAATTTATGCCTCCGATAAGGCAGCGTTGTTTTGTCCCTCTCCACAAAGACTCTAATAAAACTATTAAAACATACAGAAACTAATATATGTGCGTATCTTTCTACATATAACCTACGGGGATTTGATTTTAATATACATATTTGCATAAATGTGCGACAGATGAAGAGAAAAATAAACTAAAAACTTGGACAACGAACCTGCCAACTAACAAAAATCTTGCACTTACCGGTTTGAAATCGGTCAGAGTGGTCGGAAAGTTTATCCAATTTGAACAGCCTAATAAATCCACATAAATATGTACAATAGCTGATTGACGTCTATATCTATATAGTATATGATTCTGTTAGTTTCAGGGGCCGCACACAAAGATTTTCATTAGTTTTTCCCAGGCCTCAGCCCATTATGAGCACTATTTATGGCCACCGATTGTTGGGCAGTTGAAGACACTCTCACACACATATATCATCGCATCGTCTTATCAGACGAAACATAATTCTCGGCCTGCATTCATAAATTTGCTGCCAGCCACTATTTCATTTGCATTTGACGCGAACCTCCGCTCGGGAAATATTCTTGAAAAACTAATTTGGCGCAAACGCGGTCCGGGTCGGGACGGGACTGGATGGAACGGGTTAATTAAAAACTGAGCTCCGTATCGCAGTTTCCGCTGGCGGCTTCCGTTTGGTGGGCGACAGGAATCGCGACAACGACCACGACCACGACAACAACAGGCGATCCGATGCGATGGAAGCTCTCGACGCTGGCCGACGGCAAAAATGAACTTATACGGAAGTCGACGCGAGAAACAGACGAAAGCAAACGCTGGGGCAAGCTCGAGTCTCCGCTCACAGCTCCGAAACGCACGCAACGCTCAAACACTTGAAACTGAACTGAACTGAACCAAATCTTGCTCTTGGCCAGCATGTCCAAGAAGTTGCTGGCCAACAGCAGCGTCGACGGCGAAGTCAGCGTATGCTGAGAGCGTGACGACAACGCCGGCAGAGCTGGCAGGCATACGAAAAAGACTGATCATTTTTCGGGGGTTTTCGATTTTGTGTTTCTGCTGAGTTACACTCAAAGAATAAAAGCTAAGAAAATTGGTAAGTGTTGAATGTATTTTGTATATCATTACAATAAGGATGTTTGACTTTGAAGGGATTTTTGGAAACCCTAAACATATGAATGCCTTTTTAATTAAAAAAAATGGTTAATGTTCTTAAACAATTATTATTTTGTCTTTATATTGCTTTTCTGCAGCATCTTTTCTCATAAATATATAGTTTTAAAGCCAAATAAAATATACTTAGTGAAACTTTAATATTTTTTGTTTAGTGCATGAGTTCGGTTTGTTGTGACCGGAGTGAAGCGGTAAATGATAATAAAAGTTGCTAGCGAAAACCCGAAGACGCTCCGCAGCGTCTTTGTTAAGAGATTGCGGGGCTCTCTTCGCGATCCATTGGCGATTCTGATGCTGATTTATGCTCTTAATATATTTGTCAATTATTTTTAGGTTCGCTGCCGCTTAATTCTTTTGTCCTCTTCAAGTTTCTATGGGTGGCTGGGATTATTTTTAGAATTTGCATAGGCTATGGCATAGCATTGAGCATTAAACTGTCAGCATTTTGATATCGTTTCGCCCCATAAATTGATCAGTTTACGAGCGTCTCTTCCTCTGTCTCAATCAATGGAGAATTGTGCGAAAAGTGTGTATGGTGCGCGCCTGAGACAAAAACCCTTTTGACCCCTGTCCGGTAGAATCTGGATTTTGGGCCGGGGAAAGGCCAATATGGACACGCCCAGTCTATTGAACTTTTCCCATAAATATGCGAGATGTTTTCTCACAACAATTATGATGCGGCCAAAGCAGCTGCTGGCCATTGATAGAAACGCAAAACGCTCTCATTGATGCGCGTTCACATCCCTCAGTCAGTTGCCTTGTTTATAATTTATCAAAAGCTTTTAGTCAATGATTTCGAATTTACGATTTCGATTCGCCTCAATGGCCCATTGATCTCAAACTGCGACGGCGACTGTTTCTCTTAAAAGCCTTTCGACTGGCAGAGCGGTCAACTCCCCGTAAACAGTTCATTGAGTGGCGTGCCGCAACGACCTGACCCCCATAAGCGTTTCACTAATTCATGCCACTTATTAGCCACAAGACAGCCGGGGCAGCGGCAGCCGGCCAACTTGCACCTGCCTCTCGGAGCCGTGCTCCATTTAGAGCGTTTCAACGTCAATCAATATGCATTTGAACTCCATCAATCGTTTCTTTCGCTTTTTTTTTGTGTGCTAGCTTCGACTGTAGCTGTGTGGCTGTGGGATTTGGCCTGGCTCTGAGCATTTCTTTTGACTCTTTCTCTTTCGATACGATTTTATGGCTTAATGCCGTTTTCTGGCCATTGAACACTTAACGCTACATTTTCGGTGGGGAAACCTTCAAGCTGGCGGGGGGACATTACCCAGGCTATCTGTTTTGCATTTTATGGCGTCCCTCCGCTGGCTTTTCTCACATTCATCCCGCCCAAAATTTCAATTTTGTTCACATCTTTTTTTTTTTTTTTTTGGACCAACACACTCGTAACATATATTCTGGCTTTTATGAATTTTTAATAATTTCTTTTTATGTTTGATTTGACACCCGGGCAACGATGAGAGTGGTTCCGATATTAACGGTTTTTTAATTACCCCCGTGGCCCAGTGTGTGTCGGTGGCCGAAACAACCGAAACAAGTTCGCTGTCCGAGTCTTTTGTTCTGCGCTCAACTAGCATGACGGTGGCCTGACAACGCCAGGCTCCACTCGGGAAAAGTGAAATTGAATTCGTCAACTCGGGGTGGGGAGGAGAGAAAAACGGGGGGCGGGCACAACACACACGTATAATAATGTAAAAAAGCTAGTAATCAGGAAATAACAAAGATCGGGGGCAGCTCATTAACTTGCCGCTTTCGTCAACTGCCCAGATGCCGAATAGCCGAAAATAGCGCCACGTCATGTGGCAGCAGCAGCAGCAGCAGCAGCCTGCTTGTATTTTCTTTTTCGGATCGCTCGAATTCCTCTCAAGGTGTTGCAGCCACTGGAGCTACCTGTATTCCCTCATCCTTCCCCTCTACTTGCAGCACCGCTATGTATCGGCCGAGTGGGCGCTTACAATTTCATCTTCTCGCCCCGCTTGACCCATTTTCCTTATGGAGGAATGCATGTATGTAGTGCGAGTATGTGTAAGATCTTGGGGCTCCACTGTCCCCTGGTCCCATTGTTAAGTGTAACTATTAGTTTCCTACGTTTCCAGGTCAACGGGGCAATCAATCATATTATATACAGAAGGAAATTTGTATACGTGGTCGGGGAGCACAATCACAAGGAATTTGATTTCTTTTTTCTTAGATATATATATTTTTTTTTGGCACTTTACATGCCCTTGCGGCGGACTTTGTATTGTCAAACGGACAGTCCATGGCGGAAATACCACAAAGGGAATAGTTTCTTGTCAACTATGTCGAATCGGAGGCTTTTGAATACGAAAATATATTATACGATTCTATTTTCGGATAAATTGGGTTAGATTATGTTAATAAAAATTATTTCTAAAGCCACTTTAAAGCATTAAATTAGGTCTTATTTTACTTGTTGAATTCATAAAAGGTTTATATTTAAGCTAAATAATATGAGCTTTATAAAAATACTTTTTTAAATAAGAACTCATGATTCATTAGATAAATTACTAAATAAAATCGTTCCTCAAACATAAACTCACTAATCATTTAGGGGGGCTTAAGTCCGACAGATATTCAAACGGAAGTCATAATACCAAAATGGAAGATGACTAAAAGCAAACAAAAACTAGCAAATATAATTTATAGCTATGCACAACGCAAATATAATTTCAGAATTCTAGCTGTGTTATTTACTCAGCCAGAGTCAGAGAGTCTTCTGGGCTTCCTTGTTTACCTTTTGACTGCTCGTTTGTAACACTTTTGCTATACATTTTTTTTTCGAAATTCCTTTCGGCAAGTATTTTCTCCACTTGGCGCTAGATTTCCCAGCATATTTCTGGCAAGAAATCAGCGCAGGAAGCGCATACCATAGCACAGCATACCGCATACTGGCCCCAGAAGAAAGAAAGATAAATAAAAAAAGCTGCACATTCACGATGCTGACCGGTGGCGGCGTTGGCTGTTATGAAAATGAGTTTAAAGTTTTTGTTTGTTTGTTTTCTAAATGAACTTTTCACCGCTTTTCGTCCCGCCGGCCATGCGATGGGATTGGATTTGGATCCGAGCGGATGTCGAGTGTTTAGCGGAAAGTGAAAAGTGCTGCTTAAAATGACTTAGTTTGCAAGTTTCGCCTCGCCGTGCGGAAGTCACAGCGGCGAGTGGCTAACAAGTTGTCTATCATGGAAAAGCAATTTCCATGCCAATGATTTATGAGCCGCTTAACCAGCCCATTACAATCTTATCTCTGGGCTATTATGTACACCGTTTGGGCTGACAAAATATATTTTGTGCTCGAAATCTAAAGCTGCCACGAAGCTCAAGCTGTAGCTGAATCTGAATCTCGAGCTGACGCTGACATGTCGCGCTTATCGCCGCCAAACTATCAACAGACAAAAGCCAGACAAAGGCCCAAAAGAGCAGGCCATAGCCCGGGCCAAGACCAAAGCCCAGGCCAAAACAAAAACAAAGCCATACCAATGGCCCAGTGTGTACACAGTGTGTCTCAATTGTTTGCCACCACGCACGCGCGCAATTACTTAAACATGTCCGAGTTCGCGTCCACGAGTGGAGCCCACATTTGCCAGGTGCACTGCCTCCACCTCGGTCTTCGTCTCTGTGTGGGTATCCTATGCAAATGCGAACTGCAGCCCAACTCATTGAATGACCCTCGTTAGGCCCCGGGATCCCCCTTCCCATTCCCCGATTCCTGCCCGATCTCCCTGCGTCTGTCACGCTTTGTTTGGCCTGTCAAGATGACAAGTGTTTGCTTTGCTTTTGCCAGCTCCTCGACTCCGCCGGCTTCACTCCGATCTCCACTCCGGCGCAGCTGGCGCTCCGGCCATGTAAACTTGACATTTGATAGCATTTTAATTAAAAAGAAGTCGAACGGAGTCGCAGGAAAATTTATGACGGCGCACTAAATCCGAGCATGTGCGTGGTCTGGAAATATTTTTGGCCCAAACTCCACTCCACTCCACTCCGTACCGTACTGTGATCTGTCTATAGATCTCAGAAATTATATCACGCAGCGCCGCCTCGGATCCGTGCGGAGGTGGTGGCCGGCCCAAAAGGAGGGATCGAGGTGTTGTGGGGCGTTGTCCGTGACCGTGTGGCTAGCCCGACGAAATGAGGTCGAAATTATTTGCAATTTATTGAAGGCAATCACAATGCCTATGAACTATATTTTCAAGCCATTTCTTGTGGCCGCTGCTGACGATGTTTATTAGTTCTTCAGCTGGCCATTTCATTGGGCCATGAAATCCCGCGCCTCCCCCAGTCCCCAGTCCCCAGTCCCCTGGTCTCCTGGCCAGGTTAATTTTTATGTTTACTCTTTATCCGCAAGACATTTGTGCAGATCGTGTTTGGTTCGCCAGAAGAAGTGGCGGGGAGATTGATAGGAATGCAGCTGGATGTTCGCTTGATTGGAATAATGGCCTGGCGGAGAGTTATGTGGGCACATTTATCCGCTTTGATGGGCCTTATAAAATATTTTATGGCGAAATGTGTGAAATGATCTCTCAGCCAGTTATCATCTCAGGAAAAAAAGAGTATCCAAGAGTTGGCTCGACATCCGGGCATCCGCCACTCACGATCTCAGATTTCTTCTCCGGTTTCTGTCATTTTTTTATTTTTTTTTGGGTCTGCCTTTGTGAATTGAGTTAATTTCGCTACCAAGCGGGTGGTTGATTAAAACGGAAATGTCGTGCGTTTAGCTTAATGATCTCCAACGCCTCGCCTTTAACTCGTTCGCTTTCAAGTGCAAAACAATTTGCATCCCCGGAGGCAGTCAATACGAAATCCGAAAAACCCAAAACCAAAATTCAAATTCAAACAAGAAGCCTTACCCATATTCTGTCTGAATTTCTTTAGCCGATTTTGGAAGAGTACAAAGCGCTTTTCATGCTTTTCATGTTCAGCGTGATCTCCACTGATCTCTTCGCATCTCCATCTCCATTTTCATTGCGATTTCTGGCTTTACAGATATCTCTTACCCCTTTTTTTTTGCGCAGGTGTTGGATAAATCTGGAAATAGTGCAAAATCGTGCCAGCGATATTTGTACGTGATGCCATGCTGTAGGTGTCGGATCAGGATTTCGTCTGAGTTTCGGTTTCAGTTCAGCAGAGAGTCCAATTTAGAAGAGAAACTTAGGCTGAGCAAAAAGAATCCAAAACAAAGGGCTTGAGACTCTGGGTTTTTGTAGGTATTTGTTTTGCGGGGCCGCGGCCTATTCAAATTGCCCAATTCTGGCATTATCACAAGTCACAGAAATACAGAAACAATTGCACACTCATTGACGTCATTAAAAAACGTTTAAAATAAAGTTTTGCGCCTTTATTAAGACTGACATTCGAACAAAGCCCCTTGTCAGCTTTTTGTGGCTGTTGTCTATTATTATGATTAAAATATCTCTAAGAGTGGTTTATTTTTGTTCGGCTTGATGCCGCTATTTTTCATTATCTCTCCGCCCGTAACACTTCAGTCCCCCAAGATCTGTTTATTTAAGTAGCCACCTCAGCCGAAAAAATTATTGTTGATCTTTTTTAGGCCGTTTCATTGTTGTCTTTTCGGAGCGGGGCGTTTCTCAAAGTCCGATCCGAACTGCTCCACATACACGGCATTTAACGCACTCAATGGAGCCGAGTCGCAGTCGAAGTCGAAGTCTCTGTTTCAATCCCAGTCTCTTGGCTCATTGTTGTTTATTTTTATAAGGTCTCGGGCCGGGACACACCTTAAACGAGCCACCGAATGCCACCGATAGATAGCCACTGTATGGCCACCATCCACTGAGTCCATTGAGCAATGTCCCGGGTTCCCAAGTTCCCAAGTATCGAGGTTCAAAGTTTCCAAAAATTCGAAAAACCAAGCGTCGGCGGCACCACCAAAAGCTAGGCGGCATTTAAACATTTACGATTTGTTTTAAATAAAAGCAATGACATGCCGCAAATGCAGCACATAATCACAAAGGCGCAGCGGTGTCTGATCGATATTGGTTTTTGTTCAATCGATATTGGTGTTGGTGCTGGTGTTGGTATTGGCTTGGCATTAAAATCGGTAAATAATTCACGCCATTAAGCGTGCGACGATCTGTTCGATCCGATTCGATCGGATGCGATCCATTAGCTGGATCTTGTTTGCATCTCGGGTTAAATTGCTGGGCCCTGGTTCATAATTTTCACATTTTGACCGGCTTATTTATGGTGCAATTTCGTTTTGATAATTTGCTGCCTTAAATGTGTCCACACTCGATCTGGCTACGTCATTCCAATAAATAAATGTAAATTATATATATCACCATATTTATGCGTGGAAATAAACTAGAGGTTATTTACATATGTTTATTTTGATTGGCATCCCATAAAGATAACCAACAGACTAATTTCCCTGCACAGCAGGTGTGCTGCTCTTTGTATCTTTATCAACTCAAACTATCTGAGATCGAGGTAGAGATGGGTTATTATAAAGAAATTTCGGTGGTTCGAATCAGAAAGTATATTGATGAGAAGCTGCCCTTGGCTAAGACACCAACGTAAATCTGGCAAGTGCAAAGGGATTAATCAAAATGACATTTATGGACAGTATGCTAAGATTTCCCTTCTGTTTGCTCGGAGATTTCCCAAATAACTCAGATAAAGTCGTTAGGGCTCGTTAATTGAATTAGCTATCTGAGCATGCATATTCATGCTCAATCAAAACGAACACCGGACTAGTTTTGGAACGCCATTAGCTATGCAATAGCCTAAAAGCGGAAAAATATAATTTCTTGTTTCAGCGATCCGAGCGCTTCTTTCTACAGATACCAATTTGGCCTGCAAGCGGCCATAAAATCTGAAAACAACAACGAGAATGCCCGAATTTAAAATCAATTAAGACAAATTTATGCTGACATGAGACAAATCTGAGCCATTGGATTTTGCGTAGGCGATCATTAAACGAAACGAACTACAGCGCTATCGGAGGAGACTGAAGTGGAGAGTTTGAGGAATGATGCGTTGATGCTGTAACCAAAGGCCGCCGTTTTTGGTAGCCCATTGTCAGGGTCCAAAACAAATCATTAGGTGATGTAGTTTTTTGGCTGCCAGTCTTTGCCCGGCTCTGATTTATGCGACATTAGCACGCGATATAGAACAGCTCCCCAAAAAGGGGACATATTGCACAGTGGGACTAAGTTGGTTTGCTTTTGAATATATAATAAATTCTTATATTTAGGATTTCCACTAATAAAAATAATATAATTAAAAAAAAAAAGAATAATACTGCTAGCTCTTAAATATAATAAAAATCTCTTGTGAATTTGATTATCATAAAGTATACTCCTTTAATGCTATTTTGATGATGTTTGTTACATGATATCCTATATTTCAAGTTTTCTATAGGGAAAAATATTACTATTGACCTGTTAAAGTATCTTAAATAATGATATATTCCAGTCAAAACTTATGTCCTATTTCCACTGTTGTTCGGTGCGTGGTGGGGTGGTGCCTTATGCTGGATAGTGGATTATGGTCGGTGGTGGGGCCCACCTACGGTGCGATGAATAACAATTAGTGGCATAAATCAATGACAATCGTCTATCGGCGGGGTAAGTGTGTTTGTGCCCCCGGGAAGGCAAACAGGCGCATAAATAACGCAGCCAACCCAATCGCAGATACATCGGTAATATACGAGTAGTATCTTTGGCCAGAGCTCTCGGCCGGACTGGACTCTCTGCCACTTGCCAGCTTGTCTCGGGGCTCTAATTGCTCCGCGTCAATGTTTATCCAACTGTGGGTGTTCCACACGCACTGGCTCGTTGACCGCTATAAGACTCGATACTTCGATGCTTCGATGTTTCTCTGCCCCCCAATGTTTGCTTATTCTAATGAACACACATACGATGTTGCTGGAGTGGGATGCAGAGGAAAAAAAATTCACTTTTTGGATGTAGTTTGCCGAAATATAAATTTAAGGTTGATGAAAATATATACAAACTAGAAATACGATTTGTGAAAACTATTTCTAAGAGAATTTGGTTGCAAATAATAACTTTACTTTGATAAATTTTGGTCCTTCGAGTCTCAAACATATTTTACAAGCCTTATTAGAATGCAATTCCAACTGGAAAAACTTTCCCTCTGTGCACTTAAAATGTTTCATTGGAGGATGTGGCAAAGTTACTCCATTAGCAAGGAAAATTGCGGATTCGCGAATGATGTCATGTTGATCATGTAACTCAATTTCAATTTACATGATCGATGCTCGCATGCCAACGGGAAGCTGTGAGAAAAATTGATTGAATTAAAAGATACACGGCGGGAAAGTGGTGCAGGTGGGGAGCAGGTGCCGGGGGCCAAATGTGTAACTGTGCAGGCGTTCGATTTTAATCGCTTCATTTAAAATGCCGCTCGATACGCATCAGTTGGCTCCCAGTGGCAGCTGCCGCAGCAGCAGCAGCAGCAGCATTGCGTGCCACTTGCTGCGATCTCGTTTTGACCAAAAACACTGCAAACAGCCAAGAGCTTGTGGCCAAAATCGAAGCACAAATGGCCGTCGTTTGGCAGCAACTGCCACTGAGGCAGCCAGATTGGCTGACCATTTTCATGCTGGGGGAAATCAAACGAAATTTTTAATTAAATTGTTTGCCGCACTTGGCCACACGGCCGAAGGCATAAAAAATGTTTTCAATTTCAATGAAATGGCCCGCAGATATATGCACACTATATGCATCCAATCCGATCCAATCCCAATCTCAGTCCAGTGTGAACCGAGATGCTTCCACATGGGACTCCTTCTGCCGCCGCACACGTGTGCCGTAAATCAAAGCGCCTAATGACGCATTTAGCGCATGAAATATGCCAATGCAGCCACGCCGGGTCACTAACTGTGGCTAATTTACGGGCACACACACACGGATTATGGCCTATCAAAGTCAAGGTGGATATTAAATGCAGCAGAATACGTGTATGTGCATCACCTACCACTTTTCATCGCCCCCTTGGAGCCCCGGTTCTTGTATTTACATGCGCATTTAGCAATTCTCACAGCCGGCACCACTTACACAGGCACACGAATCAGAAATCAACACCCATACAGGCGCACATATCATACTAATGATGCGAAATGACTTTAACGGCTTTTTCTTCTACAGGTGTTATCCGATTTAGGGGTATATTCAATATCTTTTGGGTTGAATATGGAAAGAAAGAAAACTGAAGTGTAAGGATTTATATTGTACAAATCCCTTAATTAACGAAAAAGAAGGTTTAAATTTAAAGGCCGAAAAAATCTAGTTTTTAATGATAATTGAGATAAAAAAAGTAACAAATTCTGATCTAATATTCTGATCTAATGCTTAGATTCTCATTTCTACATATAATATTCATGGGAACAATTAATTTGTTTTCTGTGTTCCGTAAAGCTTTCAAAATTTATAGATTTTCAAAAACATTGTTTTAAATTCTGTTAAAATAAATGTAGTTAATATTTTATTTATTCACAAAGAACTTAAATAACAGGGTATCCCCTTAGCACACCCTTTATTTTCAATCTCGACACCAGCACTGCTAACAACTACAACAAGGCCAGCAATGACAGGCAATGGCCTGTGCCGTGAGCTGGTGTTGGTATCAATGGTCTTGGCTCTTGGCAACATTGTTGGCTAAGATCGTTGCGGTGGGGTGCAGAGTCCGGGGCTGGGGATGATCAATGGCCAACTGGTTCTTTGCTCTCTCCCGCAATTGCAGACGGCAAATGCAGACATCGCCGCTTTTTTCTCTATGAAATAAAGGTCAAACGAGGCAACAAGACAGCGAGACGGCAACAAAAACAGCAACAAGTGTTTTTCAACTAAAGCTCGACTGCAGCAGTGTCGTAAAAATAAAGATTTATTGTATAAAGATTCTCAAGTGTTTTTATTCCTTTTTGTATTTGATGCTGCTTTGGCCTGACATTTGTTAAACTTATTTGGTATTTTTGACTGTTCATGGCAAAAACGATTTCGAATTCGTTGCTTTAATTACGTTTGTAAGATGTCTTGGCTTAATTAAGCCGTATCTGGGGGATTCTCAGGGCTCTGGAAGTAGAGCATAACAGCTGGTACTCTGGCGAAAAAGATATTGCTAAAACACACCCAAAAGAAAGCTGATTTCCGCTGTGAACACCACATTCCATTCCATTTCGATTCCCTTCCATTTCATTCCATTTCTTGATTTCATTCACAGAAGTGCGGCGTTGCGGCAGGGAATCTTAATTCGAATCGTTTAGCAACGGAAGCATCGAGTTGCCAGCCAAAATCTTTTCTGCTCCACTTAAACATTTGCAACAACAGCGAGCGAGCAGCAAAAAAAAAAATTAATCAAAACAAACAATGAAGAAATGCTCAAAAGCAAATAAAAAGTGCCGGCCCACAAAAATTGGGTCCAAGAGCCGTGGAGAGCGAGACTTTTCTGTGTGTTCGCCTGGGGGCGAGTTTCGACGATTTGAATGATTCAAAAGAGGAGCAGCTCCATATACATACAACTCCTCCTCGATTCCTATTCCTCATTTCGCCTTGTAATCTTGGGGTGGCCCAGAAAGTAGAACAAACCATTGAACCCGCATAAGGCCACAAAAGCCAAAGAAACCGAACCAAATATTCAGCTATGAAAAGGCCAATTAATATGAAACTCGTTTCAATGGAATGCCGGGGCCTTATTACACTTATTTCTGTATTTGCTCTGTGTGTGTGTGTGTGTAAGTTGTGTGTGTTTCTGTTTCTGTTTTCTTCCTCGCCTCATTGTATTTGCACTTGAACATTACTCATACGCATGGTTAGCCGGGTTAAACATTTTTGCGGGCAGTGTCACGCCCCGCAGAAATATAGTATGTATGTGTGCACTTAAAGCATAAATTGATTAAAGAAATGAAATAAGTAAATAATATCTAAAATGTTAATCCAATAAGTTCCTTCTTAATAGGAGAATATGAGTATAAATTTGATATCAGAACTTTAAAATTATAATATTCTCGTTTTAAAAGATACCTGTGACAAAATTCAATTTTATTTCGAGTGTGTTGTGCCTTTTGGTCAGGTAGCTAATACAAAAGCCGAGTCCACAGCCGCAAAATGCCACACGTTACGCATACGCCAGGTAGGCCCGCAACTCGTGTGCCTTTGTGTGTGTTTACATTTTGTCGTGGTCGTGATTGATATGCGCTCGCACAATATGATCGATCTCTTTTCTTCATCATCAATTACAGTTTGCGGAGCTTTTGGCCCGCGCCGAGACTCATTGTCCGCCGGCTCTTGGCGTTGTTGGTTTTATAATCTGTTTTTTTTTTTCTGCTTTTTTTGTGGAGGTAATAATAGCTGGTGTTGTCTTAGCCGTTTTTCTTTTGGCCCGGCACTTGTGGGTTAACTGCACGTTAGACACCGCTTGCCGGGCCACACACGGTGCTCTGGTCATGTGATTAGCCGGTGCTCCTAGTGAGTCATTATTTGCCGCCCAAGAAAAGCTGCAAATTACCGCTGGCGAGAGAGCGAAAGACCTGTCAAATGTGTAGCTGCACTAAATTAGCATAATTTCTGTATTGAATGGAAACAAAGAAATACATTTTGAATACTTTTAGAATTGAAGTTATTCCGTTAGGATTTTATATTATCTTTTCTAGCATATCGCAAACCTTATGGCCTATGCAAATCCATGAAATTTTTTGTGCTCAGCCTGGGATCCCCCAAACTATTGAAACGCCCCGCAAAACGCTAGTTTGATTTTGTCAAAGCTGTCAGGGGAATTTGCATAAATGATAACTTTATCGAACTTAGCCAATGAGTTGGTTAGTTTACGCGGTAGGCGTGGCCAGTGAGCAGGCAAGTCGGAGAGTGAGTGACTGGCCTACGTGCGTGTCACCTGCGTGCCTCTAGCCATCCCGCTCTGGCTGTGGGCCAGGTAAAAATTAACATGTCACTCCGCACAGGTGAAGACTCAGTCGGGCCCAAAGAGCCTCGATTGGCATGCCGTGCAAGTGAGTTTTGCATCTGGCAAAGGCGTGGCAAAGATGTGATGCAATTCAAGCGATACAAGACATTTTTTTTAAATTGATTAAATATTTCCTAAATGAGAATTTAATGGTTCAAAATAAATCGATAACTTATTTAATCTTTGGGTTCTATCTGCCTGCTAGCTGTCTTAAGGCCCACTTGCTTGTACTAAACTAAGTGCATCAACTTTCAATAAATTTTTATATCTATCAGGCTCACAGGTTATTATTTAAGGGAACAACAGTAATTATATAATAGACTTATTCTTAGTACAAGTCACCGGCAATCGCAATCGGGTTCGATCTACAATTGAACCCAGCCTTTTCCTGTCGTTTGTCTTCGCCCCGCTCAATATTGTTTCAAATCAAGGCAATGTTCGCGGCCTAAACAAGCGCTTAAACAACGACGTCTATAGCTATGGCTAACAGCTAAGCCGGTCGCAGCCCGTGGACTACATGAAGTGCCAAATTTATATAACCATTAGATACGGCGGTGGTTAAGTCTAAGTCTGAGCCTGAGCCTATGGTGGAGCCTCTACCCTAACCCCATTTGCATGCGCCGCCTTCGTCGGCTGACATCGCAACATTTTGTTGCAGCAGCTACCAATTCCGCAGTCAGCAGTCCGCTGCAAGTGGCAGTGGCAGTTGCAGTTCGAGCCCGATTCCCAGTCCGTCCACTTAGTCGCAGCTCGTTTGGGCCACGTCTTTGGCTCGGGCTCAAACTGAGGCAGTTACCAGGCCAATGCACAGTGGTTGGAGGATCACCTAACTGGATTACTGCCTTATCCTGGCATTTTACTTTGATATTTTTAGTTACTTAAACCACTGTGCACTGGCTGCAGGTTGTTCTCGTTGTTCGGTGCTCGTTCGTTGTCGGCTGTTGGCCGATGGTTGTTGGTTGTCATGTACGAAAATTGTAGCGCGCATTGCTGCAGGAAATAGTTCAAACATATCAATTTTATTTTTATTTATGCTAATAAACCGTTAGGCCGCCCGAGTGAATTATTGGCCACATACATAAACTAAAACTAAAAGATACAACACACACTCCTGAGCGTAAAAAAAACACACACACACCAGTATTGGAAGCCACGACCCGGCGGCACATGTCGGATCCCCATCCCCATTCCCGTATGAGCACCTCGATCGCGGGTGAAATCTGTGCATGCACTTTGATTAATCAAATCAAATTAACGCCGCATTCCCACACAAATCAATGCAATTTGCGGTGCGGTGCAGCCTGCCAAAGAGCCAATTGACATCGGCATCGACACCGGTATTGGTTTGGCATCGACTTTTGGGTCTTTGGGTTTTGGCTCTTGAAGCTGGAGAGCTGGAGTGTTGGTGCTGGTGCTGAAGTTGGTGCTGGCGAAAGTGTTGAGAGCACAACACCCACCCAAAATGGCAGCCGTGCCCATTTCAACGCCTTTGGGGGCGTGTGGGCTGTTGGAGCTAGTGGCTCTGATGGCTTTTTGGTGCGGACTTTTTGCGGATTGATGGGCGAGGCCTGCATGCAAAACAAGTGCGAACCAAAATAAACACTGCATGGATTCCAGACTGCCAGATAGTTGCAAACACTTGTCAATCGGAATTTGGAAATAATTGAAATTTAGATACATTTAAAGGCATATTATGGGTTCTATTTTAATTGAAGATTTTAAACAAATATGTATCATTGATCAATTCTCAGATCTACCTCTTTCCAAGCTCGTTTCGGATATGTGCTTGTATTCTTGGAGGTCTCTGAAGATGGTTTCTTGGCAGAACCTCTCAACAGGATGTAAGACAATACGGATCTGACTGGGTCTTAGCCCCTTGCCAGCACTTTCAGGCCTCCAGCTGCACACTCTTAAGGCGATTTGACAAACGATAGACAGAAATCCGAACCGAAAATGTCGCCGTTTGGGCCATGTTGTCTGTACCATTTTTGGGCAACCCCCCCGACGTCATTATTTGCTTTTTGCGAGTACAAATAATTAAAATTGACTCAAGTGTCGCCGCTGTCGTCACACCCAGTTGGAAATGTTCTGGTCGGGATCCAGGGAGGTGAGGGAACCTGGCTGCATAAATTTCAATTGGCAATTGACAGCGGCTTGTTGTTGCAACAAATCTCCATCAGCTGCATAGTAAAATGAATGTTTATTGTTCGGTAAGTGCCGCAGCGGGTAAAAAAAAAGAAACAGTCACATTTAATGCATGGGCGCAATTTATGGAAGCCATTTTCGGCTATTTGATTGAAAGACCCGCAATGGGCGTTCACCCGTGTGCCTGTTTATGTGTTTTTGCCAAGATTTCGCGTATTTTCGCCTATTAATTTACAACTTTTGAAGCCATCGCCTTAGCAGTAGCAACAACAACTGGTCAAACAATTTGCCATGGCCGAAAATGGCAAGCAGCTGAAAAATTTCGCGTTAGCGCTTAGCTCTTTGTGTATATTTTGCATAATTTCCTACTGTCTTTGGAATGGCGCATGCCATCGACAAAGAAACAACAGAGACCCCTGGCAAAAAAGTGAAACTTTCATAATTACTTGAGAATTTCTGGCAAGCCGCATCGCATGCCCACTAACTCTTTCTTTTCAGCTTATTTGTTGCTTTCTGGCCAATTAGCAGAGCCCCCGGGCCGGTGGCTAACGGTAGCCTCCAGTCGTAGCTACCATCTCTGTCTCCACTCTATCTCCCGATCCAACTGCAACTCCAACTCCAACTTCGACTCCGACTCCAAGTCCAATAGCAGCTCCTGGTCAGCGGCTGTTTGCCGGTGGTCCCCCCGAGTGTTTGCCGTACGCATTAACGCCGTTTAGGCCCAAAAGACAAACGGCAAACAGGGGACAACAAGCAGGCAAACAAAGCGACAAGCTGGCCAAGAAGCCAAGAAGCCAAAGTCAGGGGACAGCTGTCCACAGCTGGTGACCAGCATTTAGCCAGAGGCTATCTCGTGGATCTATCGGCTCACGTTGACTCTGGCCAAAGATCTATTGCCAACACGGGGGAAAAGTTTGGGGGAGATGTGAGTCATACCAAACTATGTCAACAAAAAAAAGATAATTAAAAACTATTTCTTAATATATCTTCTGTATAAAAGTGATCTTTTTAAAATAAAAATATTGTCTTATTACAAATTGATATTTAAATAAATATTTTTTTGTATTGAAATGTTAGTCTTTGCACTTAAACAATATTTTGATTACTAAAATATTTATATAAATCAAAACGAAGGTTAAATTTTATAACTAAATTAATGTTTTGTTTTCAATTTTATTTCAATATTTTGCTCTGCTGAATTCCCAGGGTATCCCAGCTTCGACTTGTCTCCATTGAGCGTATTTGCCCAATGCCAATGTGGCATTTAAAACTAATACGAGTGAGACAACAGCGCCTGTGCACCAAAATGGTATTGAAAACCGTCAACAGACTGCTTGGCGGCAGTCGCCGTTGGCTCAGGCCTCGAAGCCAGGCTCAAAGTCGCAGCTAGTGGCTGGCTGGCTTGATTGCTGGGCAAATAATCGCCGCGAGACCAAAGGGGGCTGAGGCGACAGCAACTTAGACTGCGACTGAGGAAGCAACTCGGAACATTCTTGGATGTGTCAGGGGCGCAACCATACACCAAATGGGCAGACTCTGCGACGGGCAGTGCACTTATTTGCGAATATGCATATGCTCATGTCGACTTGGCGGCACCTTCACTCCGCCCCGCGAATAAATTGCTGGCATTTCGAGCGCATCGCTCAGCCCACATGTGGTCCGCTCCAAAACTACTGAGCTACAAAACTCCAAAACGGTTTATCTGCATGAGCGCCTTACCATTTGGCAACACCTCCCCCCTGCTTTTCCATTAGACGGCGACAGGTTGTTATTTATGCGGATTTTCCTAAAGCATATTTTCATTTTGCAAATTAATTTCCGCGCCTTTGCCTTCATTAGTTTGGTGTAGTGAAAATCGCTGGGAAAATCAGCGGTCTGCTCTTACAGCTCACAGATCTGAGATCTGCGATTTGCGATCCTCTCCTCATGATCTTCTTGTCAGATGACGACTCGTTTTCCTTTTCGTTTACGTTCCTCGCAGACTTTGCCAAATGTGACGTCTAATGAAGCGTGAGCTCTGTGCCAGTTGTCGTCGCATTGGCTCCCAGAGTGGCCAGTTGGCCAACCGGTTGGCGGATTTGAAAATCTGGTAGTAGTCATAAGCCGATGCAGCCTTGATAGCTGGCCAGCGGATACAAATGTGAGATAACTGGCCACAGATCCGATGACAGCGAGAGAAAACACAGGTAGCTGCTCCACTGGGAGGCAAACGCAATGGCCACGATGACAGGCCCGAGAATCGCCACAAAGATCCATGGGATACATTTGAAATCAGCATAAAGAAAATATTTTACACACCTGTAAACTGAGCGAAAAAATGGGGACCAAATGAGGGAAAGTTATTCCTGAAATTGAAGGCAAACTTGAAGTAAAGGAAGTCTAATGATGAGACATTAAACAGAGCAGAGTGGCTTTAAAAGTTTCAATATTCTAGCTGATAAGTTAACATGATCTTTGATTTGAACATATTCTTTTCCTTCAGGTGGCAGGAAAATGATGATGGTGCTTCTCGGATCTGGTTCTTTAAACTCTGCTCGTCTCACGCCGCCAGTTGTCTGCAATTGCCAGTGAGCATATGATTCGCTAACAAGCAATTATACGTACTTAATAGCTAAATCCTAACGATTTCCTCCATTACGGCGAATCGCATTCGCATTCGGGCAACCTGCCTTAATTTACAGCATGCAAAATGGAATGGAAGTAGAACCGCTGCACTGCCAGAGCTGGAAAAACCTCTGGCACCACCGGCAGACACAGCCACCAGCCGCCAACCAAGTGGTCGCCCGCTGTGCCCAGGCAATTTATTGTATGTTTGTTTTAGGCGCACATATGAGTATCTCAGTATCTCTGTACCTGAGTATCTCAGTATTTGAGTGTCTCACAGATGCATTTGGGCCTTGCAGCCAACGGTGCCTAACTGCAAATGTGAGAAAAACACAATTAGCTTTTGGCGGCAGACCACCTGCTGCCAGCTCTCAGAAGTATGAAGAAAAAACCCAAGACTTTCCACACATACACAGAGACACGGAAATGGAAAAGCGGAAAAAGGGAGAGAGACTGTGAAAACTAATTGCACATAGAAGTTGACCGCTGCACAGTTTATTTAAATTCGCCACAACAAAGCGCGCCGGCAAGTTTAAGGTCAGCTTATCGTGTGATATGCAACTGCCCCGACCATGGAACTACGGCTCCGCGCTCAGAGGCTCCATTAAACAGCATGCAGATATAAAATATATACATATATATATACACAAAGGCCAACAGCGGCCATAAAGCGGACCAGACCGCCACACAAACGGCAAATTGAAACTAATCGAGTTTCGGCCAAAAGGCAGCTGCCATAAACATAAAAAATAAAAATAAGTCAGAATCTAAGCAAAGTTTGCAGAGCTCTGACTCTGGCCGGCGATTGTAATAAAAATCACTTTGAATATCGCATAGGTGTGGTCCTAATTACCGATATTAAAGCGGATCTATTTCAGCAGGTCTTGGTCTGAGTCTGCGTCTTGGCTCTACTGCGATTCAATTTCGTTCGATTCGATTCATTGCGATTTGATTTGCCACGCGCGGCCGGGGAAATCAATATGATCGAACGTTGGGCGGGGGAAATCCTCCGATTTTGCAATTGCAGAATTGGCGGAATCTGTGCAAATGGCATCAAATATCAGTAATTTCACTCACTGGCCCATACGCGGAGGAGCGCCCTGTCCATCTCTGGGGAGCTGCCAAGGCCAGGCTGGCCAGCTGGTAGCCAGGTAGCCAGGTAACCAAGCCCTTGCCTTAATTAAATAGCTGCCCGTTAAACACAATACACTTAAGACCGAGACTTAGAGAGAAGCTGCGCCAAGCAGGAAGTGGTCGAAATCAAAGCAGTTGGCTTAAATAGCGCTTGCCTACTTTCGTTGTATCAATTTCACTGGGCCAACGGCCACGGCCTGTCACTCTGTCAGCCAGCCAGTCAGTCAGTCAGTTATTCATTTTGGCCATTCGGGCAGTCAGTCAATCCGACTGTCAAAACGCACGCCCATTCATGAGCCGGGCCCGAGCATTAAAGGCTCAATTATGGCACACTTAATGAACTCATCACTCGGACAGCGCATCAAACAATAACTGCAGACTGTCAAAACAGCCAGCCAACCTGGCTCTCCACTCTCGTCCACCAAATCAAATTGGAGCAGTGGCGTGGGCGGGACTTGATCTGGCCTTAAAGAAAGCAATTACCGACCACAATGAGCACTAGCATCTGGCCGGAATACCTGACTGATGCCACAAGCCATTAGCTAAGGCGACACTAATCCAGCAATCGAAATGCTTTCGAATGGCCATCGATCGCCCCAGGGGGAAATTGGGGCTTTACGGCTTCATTTTTCTACGAAAAATTATTGATAGACTACATTAGGCTTTACAACTTGCAATTATATTGCTGACCTTGTTCACCCGCCAAATAAAAGTCAATGGTTTTCCAAGAAACTTCAGCTGAGTTACAATTTAAAAGTTTGTGGTATCTATATTATGGTTTTATACAAAAGAAATTCAGGTAGCTTTTCTCAAGAAGAATAGTTAATAAAGTATTTGTTTACACAAATAAAATTAGCAAAATCAAAGTATTATTTTGTTTATTTGGTCAGTTTCAAGGATCTTTTCCTTAGCACATACGCATTTTCGTCGACAACTTCCTGGGAGTTTGTGCGAAATGCGATATCTGAGAATTTTTCCACCGCACAGTCTCACCTTGATCTTGATGCATGACTGGAAGCACACCCATATTCCCGATCGACAGCCATGTGCATGGCATTAGGTAGTGTGTAGTGTACCTATAGTATAGCATTATCTGGTGCACAGAGTGCACACATGGATATGGATTTTACCGTTTTAGGCATTCAGTCTAATTGATTGTTCGCAGTTGCTGGCCGCCACCTACTGACCTTCACATTGAGCGGTGGCAGCGGACAGTATCCGCAAGTCGATCGACCGGACAAACGTCTCGGCGTCTAGCTCGTGCGCCGCAGTCGCAGCCGCAGCTACAGATACAGATACATAGCCGCAACTATGGCCCCAGATACAGATAGCGCATAGCTGGCGGATCGCATGAGGAACAAGAGATCCGATACGACCACACAATGGGCGCGTTAGATCGCTAATCGATTTGCTTCTCATTCGATTTTATTACGTATTCAAATTGGTGCAATTACCACTTGAAACTCGTATGGCACAGAAGTGGGTGTGGTCCACAGCCAACATCGTTTTTGTTTAGCTTTTTCTGATTTTTTTGTTGTTAAATTGTCTTGTGATAATTATAAATGCTGTTACAAAGTACACTTGAAAAGAAAAGACTAAGCTAGTAGTTGAAAAAATATTATTAAAGTTTTTAGAAAAGTTCTACAACTTCTGCTGTGATAGCTTAACCATCTTAACCAGTTCTCTAACTTAATTTATCTTGACTCTTAAAAGTTTATATACTTTTTTTCGGAGTACTTTATTTAAACATCATATTTCGGACATTGACTATCTTATTTTAAAAGTAATTTTCTTGAACTTTCTACACTTATGTGGAGTCCAAACACCATCCGTGTTTTTTTCGAGTTACTGAGACTATCGTTGGCACTGTTGGACATTAGAAAATTTCTCCCGAGCTTGAATTACGTGCCGGATTTGGAGTGCGACAGTAACCTGCAGCGGATCGCTGTCGAGGGTAACGCGAAACCTTCTTTCACAACGATTTTCATTCAGGTATTCAGCCAGGCAAGTCAGCCGGTCCTGGTATGCAGATATTCGCAACCGCAGTGGGCAAACACTTGCTGCCTGGTTGGCTACCAGGCCTTAGCCCCCTGCAAGACCCCCATTTTGGCCGCGTCTTGTTGCCAATCACTCAATCAAAACGTCACTTGGCGTGGCAGTTTTGCGTGGCGTTTGCTGGAAAATTGAAATAGAAACGTCAGAATTTCTGCTCTAATTATAAGGCGGTATGTTTTACGTACTACCCGAGTTTCTTGACTCTTGTCTGGCACTCTGCGCTTTTTTCTTCAATGAATATTTCTCTGTCTGTTTCGCCGTCTGCGCTTTGGCTTCCATCCGTCTGCCGAGCGGTATCTATATCTGTATCTATATCTATATCTATATAGACTTATATCTGTGGCCGGGTCTGTCTCTGTATCGGTGTCTCTGTTGCAAGAGAGATTATGCTTTGATGCACTCACGTTAAGCTCACTTTACAGTTACAATTATTGTTTAATATCGTGTGGCCGCCGAGTACCCTAAAGCCCAGATACTTGGCCGGCATTCGCAACACTTGCCGCACTTTGTTGCAACCTGAAACGCTTCGGTTTCGACTCGGGTTTTCGTTTGCAATTATTATGCATTAATTGCGGGTGGGACAGTGGGGCTCTCAGATGACTTCTAGTCCCATGGAACCACTGCCACCACTGCACCCACTGACCAGTTGCCCAATTCAATCGTTCGGCACGGCTTTTCTTCTTCGTTTTTCTGCGGCTGCCATACACAAAACGCAAATTGTTTTAGATTGCCCAGAGCGGCGAATTATTTGGAGTATGTTGCCACGTTTTGTGTCGCTGCTGATTATATAAATCGCCTGCCAAGTCAGCGGCTGCCCCCGACCGTTGGCTTTAATGGACGACACGTCGGTGGCAGCCGCTGGTCAATTGTGTGCTGCTGACCATTTACCAAGCACGTGATTGCTTTCAGCTGGAAGCTGCCCCTTGGATTGTAAGTGTTGCACTTGGCATGTGAGCATAAGCACTTCGTTAGTGATTCTGTTTTACAACAACTTGTACAATTTAAATCAAATAATTTTTGGGTAATTTCAAGCCTTCAATTAGGTTCTTACTCAATATGTACGAATCAAACCATAAGAATAAAAAAATCCTTAAGGTCAGTCACCTCAAATTCTTCTATTTTGATGTAAGATGGAATTCCTTACAAAAAAATAATTTAAATTCAGTTCTGCTTTATTCTACACTTATGCTTCGCCTCGGAAAACTGATTAAACATGCATCAACCGGCTGCCAGACACAAATCAGTATTTAGTGCCGCTGTTGCTGTTGCTGTTGCACTTGCAGCGGTTGCTGCTGCTGCTGCTGTTACTGTTGCTGCTGCTGTTGCTGCTGCTGCTGCAGCCGCTGCATTGGCCGCTGGTTAAAATCAAAAAATTTTGCGCGCTTTGCAAGCGTGTCAAAAAATTGGTCATTGTTTGTAATTATGAAAATTGCTTAATTGTTACCCAACTCCAGTGGCAGCAACACTTGCCGCCTAGCTGTTGCAGTTGCTAATGCGGCGGAATAAAAATTCGGACAGACATTTTTTCAAAGCTTTTCAGCATTTGTGTTGTTGTTGGCATCTGCCTAAGTGGCAATGCCTAATTGTTAATCACTGCTGTTATAATTCCAGCGCTGGGTGCTAAATTGTATTGCCAAATTATTAATTGCAATAATATTTAGTTGCAATCTTTTCGGTGGATCTATATGTTTTTAATTTTCTGTTTCAGTTTCGCCTTGCTTGGCATGCCGCGGGCCGAATTGCTGCGCCCAGTTTATTATTATTATTTTTTGTTTTTGTTTTTTTTTGTGTGTGTATTTCGGACGCCGTTTATTGCCGCTTGACTAAGCAAATTCATAAACTAAGCACCTACACCTACTCATGTGTGTGTGCTAGTGTGTTTATAGCCCAGTTTCTTGTTTCTTGTTATTTTATGGCCCAGTCCAACAACCAACAAACGAAACAAAAATGAGGCAAAAAATCGGTTTTTAATTATTATTATTGTTATTGTTATTACGGCTACCGATGTCGTTGTTGTTGTTATTGTTTCGCTGGCTGCCAGAGAGCTATTTCCGAGGAATGGCCCGTTCGTAATGAGCAATTCCAGCTGAAATTCTTGCCCGTGGAGTGGAGTGGAATGGAGTGTAGTGCCTTTGTGACCGCTTTTGGCATGCAATTAAACGTTACTCATACGACCCTGTGGCCGCCCGCAAATTAAGCCAAATTAAGGCGGCTTATTAAGATAGCTGCAGCAGCAGCAGCAGCACACAACAACCCCAACTGACTATGTATGTGGCAAAACAGTTAATTAAAATTCCCGCTCGCAGTTTGTCATATGATTTATAATAAGTTTTGCATAGATTTATTGACTTACTTTGGCTCCCCCAGCGGAGCAGGAAGAATGTGCGCGCAGGAAATGCCACTGCCAGATCGAGCCAGAGCACTGCAAATAGTTTCAAGCGAAGCAACATTAAGCGCTATAATTAATACAAATCAGCACACTTAACATATAAGTACACCCCGTTCAAGTAACAAAAAAACAGCGCCACTTTGCCTTAGTTTAGCGTTCGGCACGCCCGGCACGCAGAGCAATTTTAATTAGACATAAACGACGAGCCACATCCCGAGTGCAGCCAGTATATGGGGCGGCATGGGGAATGGGATGCAATTGCGTCCGAAAGTGTTTAGTTGGCAATTACATAAAATAAGGAGCAGCTTCCAGCCAACGGTCCATACGGTCCATGTACATGGCTCCGTTTTCTCTCTTTTTTTATGCAACGCTCGAATTAACATGTTCCGCGGAGCCAAGCCAACGCACAAGTCGCTGTCATCGGACTCAGAGGCAGCCACACACTTGGCGAAAAAAATATCAAGAATTAAGTTATTTTAAGGCAGAAAAAAAAACACAGGAAGTATATGAATAAAATATCATTTAAATGGAATAAATTTTGTTTATAAATTGCTCTAGTTTTTGTCAGTTTCATTTTGCAGAATTATTAATTTCTTTATTATCTTATTGTTAATATTCAACCTTTTGACTTAGTTTTTTCTTCAAGTGCAGACTCTACTCCAATCTGAGAGTGCCACAGACTAGAGTGTGTGTGCCTTGCCTTGCTCTGATTTCATGGGGCGACAAGAGCAATCGCTGCTGCAGCAACAGGTGCCTGCGACGCCCATTGCGTGCGTTGTCTTTTGCGGCTAGAAAAGCCAAGTCCCCCAGATAAGTACCAGCATCGTACTGGCTGGATGACTTGTTGGCTGACTAGCTGGCAAGTGCGTGAGCAGACCCCTCCTATCAGCCAGAGGCGTGCCAAAAAGGGAGTGTCATGGAATCAAATCATTTGGATCATTTGATTGCAACACACAGGAAAAAAATATATCAAGAGGGTAAATAACTACAAAAAACAAGAAAGGAAGCTAACTTCGGCACGCCGAAGTTGGTATACCCTTGCAGATTTCAATTGTATCAATTATAATCTATCCCAATATAATATAATATGAATTACTTTCATATTCATACAATTTTTACAGTTTTACATTTTTTTACATTTTTACATGTAAAATAAAATGTAATTTTTCTCCACATTTACCGATCGTTTGTATGGCAGCTATACGATATAGTAGTCCGATTCTTATGAAATTTACAACAAAATTCTGAAAAAATATGAAATACTTGTATCTTAAAGTAGAAGAAATTATGTTGAAAATTGACAAAGTTTTAATTTTTTTTCTAAAACTTTTCCGACCGTTTCTATGACAGCTATATGATATAGTAGTCCGATTTTTATAAAATTAAATCTAAAAATCAGAAACAATGTAAAAAGCTAATAACCGAGAGTTGATCAAGATATGTTGAAAAACAGTGAAGTTATAATTTTTTTTCAACAAATTTACAGATCGTTTGTATGGCAGCTATATGATATAGTCGTCCGATCTGGCCCGTTCCGACTTATGTACGAGTGAGAGTATATAAAAGACTATCTGCAAA